>JANJEY010000005.1:72764834-72787239 GCA_024703695.1 Erythroxylum cataractarum
AAAAATTATTGTTATTTCATATTAATTGTCATTATTATTTATTATTAAGATTTTTGAAAGCATGGTTGATGTAAATAGTAAACTAGCAAAATATACAGTACAACTGTATAATATACCAATATGAACTATTTTGCAATTCTTAAAAATTTTAGGGACTATTTCATAAATTTAAAAAATTTTCCTAAACGGTATCCGGTACCAACCGGTACCAGTATAGTTCCGTTCTAGAGCTCAATTCGGTACCAAATCCGGTGCAGTATTCATAACATTGGGCGTGACCCAATTTTAATGATTTCCAAAAAGACCCATAGCCCTTAACCTTTTCAACTTTAGTTAAAATTAGTATTAGGTTATGTTCAGTTTAATGTAAACGAAATAGTTTATAATGAAATTAAGGATAACAATTTTTAGCTCATAAGCCTAAATTTAGTTGTTTTCAATATATTGACTTATAAGTCAAGCTCAAACTTAGACAAACTTGATATTCAATTATTCTAAGCAAAACAACATCGTATTACTTATAAGAGTTAGGTATCGGGTAAACTTGGATTAAATAACTTAGATCTTGATCTAATTAAAAAATAAATTATTATATATTTTTAATTAAAAAACTATTTAAAAAACGGGACAAGGATTGGCTCATGGACTATTGGACCAATCCATTACCATCTTTAAATGGAATTAAATATATATGAATGCAATATTGTAAATTAGTTGTTTAGCAGAGATATAAGGGTTCATAATTTAATATAGTTAAATATTATTTAAAAGAATATTTATAATGTAATACAGTGAAATGTTGTTTATCATTTTACATTCCATCATAAACTCCCCAAATCGGAAGTTTATCATTTTTACTATTTAAGATGAAATGAGATGTAATATGAAACTTTCCCCTTTCATCCTATCATATTATAAACCGACATCTCAAATGATAAAATAATATTAAATTTTATTAATAAACCTCCAACTAAACGCAATCTTAAATAAAAATCTTGTATATATGTTTTCACTTCAACCCATGAAATAAATAAATTTTAATTAAGTCATTTGGAAGGTTGTCAATTGGGAACATGAAATAAAGTTATTTACTTATATCCAAAGATAATTTTAATTCAATATCTATTGAATTATGCTTTGATTTTTATAAATATATTGATTTATAAAACTTTATATTGTATTTTAATTTTACAAATCTATTTATTTAGAATAGCAAGAATTTTAGAGCTTGCTCGATTTATTCATACTATTTTCAGAATTATTATCTTCATCTTTTAAAAATATTATTTTGCATAAATATAAAACATTATATATATATATTGTAAAATGTAAGATAAAAATCAAACCACTTGTTAAGTATACATTTTAATTATTAATTAAAGAGAATACTTTTAAACAAAATTGATTTGATTATTTAATCTTTAAATCCTCTGACGTAATTAAGTGAACATTAAAGAACACTTTCATATCAAATACATAAACTTGTTAGCCAAAAAAAAAAAAAAAGAGAGTACTAAATTATAAAATAGAGGTCTTTGTTTATTAGTTAATAACTTTATTTTATGCTTTCAATTGATTTCAAATAGGACTTGATCACTGAAATTTATTTGGTCCCGTTAACTTTTTGCTATATAGCTAATGTAAAACATGTGAAAAATAACAGGCGGAAGTCGTACCTAATTCTTCTTCTTCGACCACGTGAAACAACTGTTCTTCGGAGATTTAGTCCCTCTTCCAAAAAGGTTGATCCCGTCCCGTTTCGCAGTTGTTGGTGCTTAACACACGGCCTAACTCGCGCCCTACGCGCTCAAGGTTTGACTGGCCATTCGGCCGTTAGCGCTCTTTGGGAAGTGAAATATAGTCGATATTACTGGCATCGATCTCGTTGGAGAATTTGGGTTGGACTCCAATTCTCTGACCTTTAAGAAGAACTCCGCAATTCTGGGAGCCCTGGCTGCCTTGAATGAAGTTTTTTATGTCACTTTTCATGTAATGAAATGCTAATAAAATAATATTTTAAATCAAATCTGACACTTTTTTAATTATTATCCAAAAACATAAATAAAAAATATTTACCAAGAATTATATTAATTAAATTTGAAGAGGTGATGAGATGTAAGAATTTTTAGAAATTATTAATTTTGAGTTGAGAATTTGAGATATGTGAAAGTGCGTGATTTTAAGAATTTTGATAATTTTATCGACTTTTAAAAGAACTTTATCAATTAGAAACAGCTTTTTGGTTGGTTAAAATATCGTACTGCTGGATCTTTTTAAACCTTGCATATCAGCGGGATTCATACATAATGTTGTTGTTGTTGGTCATAGAGCTTTAATTTCTAATTATGTTATACATAGAATAAAATAAAATTTTGGTCAACCAGCTGTGGCATGCATGTTAATTGATGCCACTAAAATTAGGCGTTCTGAGTTCATTTCTGAACCAGCAGATGGCAGTCAATAAGGACATTTTGCTGTTAACGTTGCTAATGATGGTTTCTGTTGCTATTGGTTGTTGTTGAGAGGAACTTGGGTTTTACGCAAATGGGATTGCTTGAACTATCCCTCCAAGGCCGTTGATTTCCAGGGGATTATTGATGATCAATCTATGGAACTCTTATCATTTCCGAAATTGCAACGCATTGGATAGTCAAGTTTGTTGGTAAGTGACTTCGCCTGGGCATAGAATCAATGGTAGCTGCTAAGTAGATGAAATTTGGTATCTACCTGTAAGTGCTCTACGAGCGAACATTATCCGTAGTGCCATATTGGTGTCACTCTCAGCTCATCGTTTACTCAGTTGGAGCTTGTAATCATGCAGATATTGAGTACAAACTACAGAGTATTTATTCCTTCCCTTTGTAATGTGATTGAACTTAGTAGTTAAGTTCAGAAAATGCATTAGTGAAGAATATAGAAGCATAAATACCCCTAATGACTTCGTGTGCGTAACTGAAAGACTGAATATGCAAACAATATAAAGAACTACGGGCCATTCTCAAATTTTGTTGTTGACGATAGGATGAGAAGGGAAGAACATTAGTTTCTCAGGACAAGCGGGACGACTTTTATCATATATAATTTCTTAGATATTCACGTCAAATTATAAGACTGACCCTATCACTGAAGGCATGGGAAAAGGGCAAATCGGGATACAGTTGATCTTTCCCTTAAAGAGGAAACGATCAAAGTGGTTATCCATTAAAGTTATTTATCACAAAGTGCCATTTGCATCGGACACTTCTCGGCTGTATGTAGCCATACATTTCCCCTGTTCTCACTATCCTGCCGAAACTTTTAGGTGATCTTCTAGTTAGACAAATCCAACATGGGGATGAGAACTTTTGCAGGATTCAAGAAGGGAAGCTTTGAAATGGTGAGATTCCTCATTCAGAAGATTCATGGTCTCTCCAACTAGTCGAGTTGTCAAGGCCTCCAAAATAATTTTGATTTTTTAAATTTTTATAATAATCGTAGAACCAAGTCAAATTCTTAGAGAACTAAATCCTAGTTTTTAAATTTTAAGCAATAAAATTAAATTGGAGAGGGTTGATTAAATAACTGATTAACTAAAATTAAGATGAAAATAAATTAAATACACTAAATTTAAAAATGAAAAAGTCAAGATTACCAAACTTTGATTCAAGGAAAAGATTACATATAATTGTAATATTGATCATTGATCTAAAAATAATATTTTCACTATTCATGCAATTAGCCCGAAACATATTAAGATAACCGTAATAAGTCTCAAATTTTTCTAAATTAATTGGTTCAAACTCAGTATTCAAACCAAAATTTATCATCTATAAATTGGGTGTGATAACATTTTATATCAAACAAATGATAGCCATAAGCTCTGTAAAAAAGACTAAATCTTAAATTAAATAATCGCGATAGTTATAACTATTTAACTTAGTTTTCTTGTTTATCATAAGTTAAATATATAAATTCATAAATAACATATTTTCTACTTGTACCATTTCTTCATGACAATTACGAATCGTTAAATTCCTAGATAGCGATAGAATAATCAATATTAAATTAAACTGTTAGATTAATCAAATATTAATCATTCATGAAACATGAGAACTCAAAACAAGAAATACTTGAATTAAAACGTGAATAAAAGATTTAGACACAAAACCTCACAAAGTTACAATTAGAATATCAAATTCTCTTGAATCAGAACGATTGAGTTTAGCTACACATGACTTTTGCTCCAATAACAAAAATAGATGTCTAATTATAACTTTCAAAGATGCCTATCTAAAACAAATTTAAATTCCTACATAATAAGGACAAATGAAAGTTTCCCAGTTAAACTCCAACTCTTCGAATGATCAACCTTATTCATTATAACAATCTCTTCACTTCATCCAAAATTTGTGATTATCATTAATAGAGTCCCAATTTGATGCAATCTCTACTTTTTATCTCCTAAAACAAAACAAACATTAATTTTAATATTTAGGTACAAAAATAAATTCAAAACAAAGGAGATAATATCAAATAATATGTCAAGATAAGATATTATCAAATTCCTCCACAGTGGATTTTTGCTTGTCCTGAAATATACATCAATTCAATATATTAATCATCTTCACAACAACCTCTCATCTCCTTTTATGTCATCCAAAAGTATCCAAAAGCTAATACACATTTAAGGGACAAGATAAAATAACAATTGAAATAATAAGCACTTATAGGATGCATTATTAAAACATAACAACTCATCAATATCAAATGAACAAGACTTGACACCCTCATAAGGATTTCACTCTATACACTCAAAGCGTTTAGGGTTTATTAAGTTCTTAAATCAAAACATAGCAAGTTATTCCCATAAGCTTGCTCAAGAATCATATCCAAAGTTACGAATATCGTATCAGATTTGGTACCTGATTAAGTTCTGATACGGTACTGTACTGGTACTTGTCAATACTGGGTACAATTTTAGGTAATTTTTTAAATTTATAGAATAGTCCTTAAAATTTTTAAAATTTACAAATTAGTCCATTGGTATATTATACAGTTGTATTGTATACTTTACTAATTTACTGTTTACATAAACCCTTTTTCAAAAATTATAATAATAAATAATAATCACATTTAATATGAAATAACAATAATTTTTAAATATTTCACGTATAAATAATAACCACAATTAATATAAAAAGACAATCATCATTATATAAATATAAAATTAAGAATAATAGAAAGTATTTAAAATATTATAATAGTGCAATTTCATAATTTTAATAAATAATATTACATCAAAAGATTCAAAACATCTAATAAAAAGAACAATAAGTATCCTTAAACAATTTACAAGAAGAGTTTTTGACGAAGAAACAATCAAGTAGAAGTTAAACCTGAAACAAAAACATTACAGTTACATTACATATATATAATTTAACATAAACATCAAATACAAATAAGATTAAAAGAAGAGGAAAATAAAAACCTGGGACGAAATTCAATCGTCAACGGGAGGATACCTGCTATAACTACATTGACCCCAGTGATCATTTGGTACAAACTCCTCATAATTGAGAGAAGCTTCATAATCATTATCATTCAAATTTAATGCACCAAATGATATGTCAATGCTTTCCTATCCAAGATTATCTTCCAATTTTAAATCATTCACATTAATCAAATCTGGCTCTTCAAAACCCAATCCTCCAAAAGATCAATATTATAAATAGGAATTGGATTAGTTAAAGTACTTGTGCTATTAAGACTCCTAGTAAACAATAAAATTTAATTATTAAAAAATTATAGGAAATTATATCGAAATTAATAATGATAATAATAAAATTAACATACCTTTCCCGAAGCTTTAAATTGTAACAAACAAAAACCAAGTCATTCAACCTCTTATACTACAATCTATTCCTTTTGTTTAAGTGGATACATTCAAATGTGCTCTAGTTTTGTTCACAACTTGTTGTACTCACACATTGACTTAAAATCTGAATTGCAAACCTTTTCAATTCTAAAACACCATTTTCGAATTAATCCCACCAAGAAACTGTAAATTTTAAGATAAAAAAACTATTGTTACAAACAAAATAAAGTGATAATTAATTTTCAACAAATAAGAAAAAAGAAATAACTAATATCTGAAGAAAGTTTTCCTCTTTGTCAAATAACAATCGGCATTTCAAAATCCCCTAAGACAACTTTTAAAGCTCCATTTGTGAGCTTAAAAGATCTTGCATCACATTAATGCTAACAATTATTGTAATAGTTAAAATCATTCCTCTATTAAGTTCAGCTTGCTTTGTAAGATTCAATCTAAAATAGACATTAGGATTCAAAAATGCCTCAGCTGCAAACAATGGAGAAGATAATTGTCTTTCCCTTCTCTCATTAATGATTGAAAGATGTGGTGTGTATAAAGATTTATTTTTCATATTGGCCTTGATTGCTTCCGTTGCATTCTCCATGGCATAAAAAACATAACCTTTCTTTACTATTAGCTAAGTGAAGCACCCTTACCAAAGACTCATAAACTTGGATAATCAATTGACATTGAAACCAAAATTTCCTATCTTTTAGTATAATATTACAAATTGTAGAGAATCCCATAATAATAAATAGTCCCTTAATTAAGGGATTATCCTTATAGAGTATCCTTAGCTATAATATCTAGCTATATTAGGGATATTTCCAAATAAGGAGTCTTCCTAATTAGGAAGACTCCCATAACTATGTACCCTAGCTCTATATAAGCATAGTAGTATCCGTATATCTTTTTTTCATCAACTGAATAAAAGTCAGCAACTTTTACACATCCTCATCCAATTAGAACTATATCTAATAGGATTAAGTTACATAAGAATAATAAGATAAAAGATAACATCCACCTAGGAATGATCTATCCATATTCGTAAAGATCTCCTCTATCTTCATATGATCCTTCCATAAAATTTTTATCTTTTAGAGCTGATGTTCATCCACTATAATCTTATCTATCACATCATCCAAGATCTTCTCATCTCTATCTGTTGATTATGAGTCATCCAAGCCAATAGCATATTGATCCATCCAATGCTTTTCCATGTCAACTGTATTAGCCATAGTCTGTCCATTTGAGCACACATTGAGTCCTTAGTTCTTAAAGAACCTAAAATAAGCTAAGTTAGCTAGTACAAGGTCCAAAACTCTCCCAAAACTCATACTATGTTTGATTTACTTGCTAAGTTACTTTTGTATTCTAGCATATTCTCGTCATGTAGATGATTGAGCTAAACTTCTACCTAATGTCCATATCAAGCCTTCTTTTGGTCTCACATTTGAATCTCGCATCTTGTCGAAGATATCCATCAATGTTCACCAATGCATGCCAATGTTTGACATTGTCCCTTTTCGTCCTTACCTCTTCACAATTCTTTGCCTTATTCCATTGTTTTGCATGTCAAACATTATTCAAGGTTCGCAAATATGCAAACAATTCCACTATCTAAAACTTAAGGGTCTAACAAATCACCCCCACCAAAAAAATTGATGCCATCATCTCAATATTATCTGGACACTCCTTTGAATATTGTTTCCTCGAAGACTCCTTTGTCATTGACACATATGTCATGTACCATATTCCCTCTCCATCGGGTTTCGCCTTACTTATTTTTGAACGCTCCTTTACAATGTTCATTGCCCCCAATATAGCATAACCATCATTAAGGTAGACTTCTTTTATCGAGTCCTCCTCTCTTCTCTTTGATCTTTCATGACTATGGTATTTACTTGCTCCTTTCCCACCTTCCATCTTAGGCATTCACGAGCAAAGTGTGTTGCTTCACAAATGAAATAAGCAATATCTCGTTTTGATTATTTCTTAGACTTATCTTAAGAAGATTCACCTACCTTCTCCTTCCCTTTCTCCAAGTCATTTTGTGTCCCACCATTCTTCTTGCACTCATAGCTACTTTGAACCAGTGGTGGCATTTAAAGATTCACCAAGGCATCTGCAACTGCTATCACGCTTGGAAGGTCTTTCATATTCTGCCTCCTAATCTCCATTTGTGCCTAACCCTACAAGTCGCTTATAAAGTTGAACAACTTGTCTTCATCTGACATGTTCTACGCTTCCAACATCAAAGATGTTAATTTTCTTGCATACTCCAACACCGAGTCGTCTTGCTTCAACCTCTTCAAAGCTTCTCTCATGAGCATATTATCCTAAGTGTCAATTGGAGGTCTACCCACATCGATGTTCTAAATTGGACATCATTGTTGCTACAAAGTATTGCTCTATATCCCACAAGAAATTTTCGAGCTCCTTGGCTCTTTACTTGTCGTTGAAAACTTGTGACTCTCGCACATTTATCAAAATGCTTTCAATACATCCAATATGTTGTATTGCAACGACATGCCTTAGGATCATGATATCAGATCTAGAGTCCTGTTAGGCCTTCATCAACTCCGCTATTTGATGTTGTAATGTTGGATTCGTGCCTCCAACATCTCGAATAGAGTATTGTAAGACATCACCTCTTCCTCCCCTTGAGGATTCTACTTAATGAGTGCTTCCACTCTGTTGACATGCTTTATCAAATTGCTACCTCTCGCCATATCGAAATTTGGCTCCAATACAAGTTGTTACAAAGGTTTTTCTTCAAGCACTAACTTATCTGCTAGTTGCGCCTATTCCTTTGCACGATAATCTAATTTAGGTCCATTAAAGCAAGATTTAGTCTTTCCTCATTACTGTTGACCAACGTACTTGTTCTTGAGCCCCTTATGACCTTTGTAGTGTTTCACTCTCACACCCTTGCAAGCAAACTAAAGAAAAACTAAATAGTCATGGCAACAATAAGAACAAGAAAGAGACATAGTGAAAATCCAACATTTATTACTTCCCTCAAAGTATACAAAGGATGCTCTCTCAATCTCTCTCTCTCTGAGAAAAGTAAGGCTCAAATGAGCTATTTATAGGCACCTTTATATGACCAAGTTAGAACCCTATTAGAACCTAACTAGCTAAGATCACATCTTATCCTATCTTATCAAATTACATCACTCTAACCAATTGAATGACTTCCTCATTCAATTAGGACTCTATCTAATGATATTAAGTTACATCGCAATAATAAGATAAAAGATAACAAATGATCTATCCATATCTACAAAGATCTCCTTTATCTTCAAATGATCCTTCTATATGATCTTTATCTTTTAGAGTTGATGTTCATATACTATGATCTTATTCGCCACATCATCCAAAGTTTCCTTATCTTTATCTGTTGATGATTTCATCCAAGGCAATAGCACAATTTTCCATCCAATGCTTTCCCACGCCAACTTCATTAGTCATAGTCTATCCATTTGAGCACACACTAAGTCCTTAGTCCTTCAAGAACCTAGCCTTAGCTAAGTCAACTTGTACAAGGTTCGAAACTCTCTCAAAACTCATACTATGCTTGATCTACTTGCTAAGTTACCTTAGACCTCTCGCATATTCCTGTCAAGCACGTAATCTAGCTAGCCTTCCACCTGATGTCCATATCAAGCCTTCTTTTGGTCTCACATCCTAATCTTGTTTCTCGTCAAAGATTTCCACTAATGCGCACCAATGCACGCCAATACTTGACATTGCCCTTTACAACCTTGCCTCCTTGCAAGTCTTTGCCTTGTTCTATTATTCCAAGTGTCAAATATTAGTCAAGGTTCATCAATGCCTGCATGATTCCATTATCTAGGACTTAGAGGTCTAACAATAGGCCACAAATAGGTGTACACATATTAATGAACCTATTTGCCTCTTAACACTGTCATTTTTGTTTTAAGTGTGCTTTCTTGTATGTAACCTTCTTTTTACTTGTTTAAAATTTAAGAATTATTAAGCAATCTTCTAATAGACAAAAATTCTTGTGTGGTTAATTGAGGTTAATTATTTTTAACGTTAGTAATTTGTATGTTTTACAAGTATCATAACAATAGATTAACATTATTTAAATAAAAGGAAATAAATCAATACACAAAGTTGTATTTAAAATAACTCATAAATTTCATTTAGTTAAAAGGGTAAATGTGATCATAATATTAATATTTAAATATAAAATAGATCTTAGCATTTTATAGTGTTTAAAGTAGAAGTCAATATTTTAAAATCGTCTAAATTGATTTTTTATAAAAAAATAAACATATAACTATCAATTTTTTAATATATTATTGACAACGTGATAAAAATATTTTAATTTACACTAAATTATGAGTTTTATAATGTTTCGTGTATGCAACATGACTTTGTAAAACTTAGAAAATGACCCATATCTAAAATTTCTAACAAATTTGATAATTTTTTATTAATTCTAAATAATACTAATTACGTTAACATAATATAATTAACTCTCCAATCTAAGCCACAATTTAATTAAAATAAAACATTTGCAAAAATCTCAATTTTTATCCTTGTACAATCCCAACCACAAATTAATTTTCATAGTCTATAAATAATGCTTAGCACATTTATCTCATGTCTAACATCTCTAGGATTTTCCTCAACATATTAAATATAATATGGTCAAAGAAAAGTCAAATAAAAAAGGAAAAAAAGAGAAAATTGAAATGATATATGGGTGGGAATTGAGAAGAAAAAAATTGTGGAAGGTAGTTGGGGAGCCTAGTTGTAGAGTTCCTCCTCGCTAACCTCCTCAAAGGGAGTCAGAGGTTAATGAGTTATAAACTAGCCCCCGAAATGGAGCAATAGAAAAAAAGAAATAAACTAATGACAACAGCTATAATAAAGCAATGAGGTGGACAATAGAAAGAAAAAGTTGAGTGAACTTTAGGAATTGACAAATCACTAGTTCAAAAATTTGATGTAACATCCCGTACCCATATTAAGGGTCAGAACCCAGATTTCAAATGGAGAGAATAACAATGTGAGAGTTAGAATTTATTTTTTTTTGCATTTCATGCCCACCAACATGTCAACATACATATATGTGAATTTGAATCTTTGCACATACAAAACTAAGTGTACATGCATTCATTGACAACTTCCAGGTATGATTGTTTTTAAATATGATTTTAATGAAAATGAGAAGTAGAGGGAGTTGAAAGAGTGATCTTGGTATGAGTTGTGATAAGGAAAGATTTGGAAACAAAAATGGTGGTTGATCTAGAAAATGATCACTGAGTGCGCTTCGGTCTGTTAGCCATAACTGTCTCCATATGATGGCCTATTTGCATGTGGTGAAGTGTTACTCCCTACTCGAAGATGCGAATCCTAGATCTTACATGGTTTGGGTCTCCTAAAAGGATAAGTCCACTTATTGGTAACAAATATGATCTCCTACTGAGGCATGGTTTATAAGTATCTTTAATGGATGAATCAAATGGTTACGTACCCAACATAGTTTATTAATAACCTGCCCACCGTAGCTCTGTTGATAAATGTATGGACCAAATTATGGTGCTTCTCAAAAAATTAGGCTTGAAGATGCTTGGTAGTTTTTTTAGTAGGAGGGTCTCAGTTTTTCTTTTAATGGATAAGATGACCTACCGTCATTTAGTCCATTATAGATAAGAAAAATAATTTTTGTATAAAGTTCTAAATATTTTAAGTCTTGTTAAATCTATTATCATGCATATATGCATTATGATTTTATACAAAGTTTCAATATTGTTGACTAGTATTCTCATGCTTCAATAATTTATATTTTTAGATATAATCAACTATAATATGAATCCACTCACTTTTCTCTTGACTAATAAAAAATTGGAAAATTGAGATAATTTTAATGAATGGAGACGTAACCTTGACATTGTTCTTTAATATAAATGAATTTCATGGGTATTACCAGATAATGAGCCTGCATCTTTGGGTGGCAATTCAACTTTTGAGTAAGTACAACAACAAGAGCGATGGCAGAATGCTGATAAGACTACTAAGTGCTATATTCTAGCTTTTGTTAGTGGAATGTTACAAAAGCAAATTGCTTGCTTGAAAACTACTGGTGTAATGGTCCATCACCTATATGAGATGTTTGGTGTGAAGACCAGGTTTGCAAGGATGAAAGATATCCAATAATCTCAGAAAAAAACTTGGTGAGCCGATGCATGATTACATGCTTACACTAATCTTTACAGTTATTGAGGCTGAGATGCTTGGGACTGATATGGATGTGTACATGGAGATGATTATGATCATTAATAGCTTAAACTCATCTTTTCAGTAATTTAAGTTAGACTATGAGCTCAATAGCAAGGATTGCACCTTGAGTGAATTGATGAATATCCTCTAGAGTATAGAGGAGATATTAAATATCAAGGCTAATAGGCCCGAGTAGGGTCAGTGGAAAAAAAAACTGTGTAGTCTACCTTGAGTCCCTCAAAAGCAAACAAGGTATGGGTTTCCTAATTTTGTTAGTAACTAGAAATGTGGCAGATTTATCTGATTCTTGGATATTAGATTCAAGAGTCACTAACCATATTTACAATTCTTTGTAGGGGTTCCAGCAAAGAAAAAGACTACATAAAGGCCAGTTTCAAGTCAAGATAGTAGATGGATCTTATGTTTCAATATAATCAGTGGGAGTAATTATCTTAGACTTTCCTAGTGATCATGGGTTATATTTGGAGGATGTATATTACATCCCAATGATTATAAGGAATATGATTTTTGTTGTTTGTCTAATAAAATCTACTTATTTCTTATATTTTAAAAATGTTGTTTCAATATCTAAGAATAAGAATTTTATTTGTAAAGCGATAATTAAATAGGGCTTGTTTTTTATAGAACCTATGATAGACTCACTAAACACCACAGAATTAATAAAACCAAGACAATTTAATGACTCTAGCATTAATTTAAAATATCTGTGGTACTTAAGAATGGGCTATATCAATCAAAATAAACTTGACAGGTTAGTGAAAGATGAGATCCTTGCTGGCTTGGATAATGATCCATTACCCACTTGTGAATCTTGTATTGAAGGAAAAATGACCAACGCATCATTTCCTTTCAAAGGAAACATATCTGAATCCACGTTGGACCTATACTGATGTGTGTGTGCCCATAAACATACAAGCTAGATTATAAATATTTCATAACCTTTATAAATGATTACTCTAGACATGTATATTTGTATTTGATGCATAAAAAGACCGAGTCTTTTAAAAGGTTCAAAGAATTCAAAGCTGAAGCTGAGAAACAACTAGGCAAGTCATTAAAACAACTTTGGGTGGATCGAGGTGGTGAGTACTTATCTAGAGAGTTCCAACAATTTCTAATTGAAAATGGAATTGTTTCTAACTTGTCAGCTTCTTGAACACCCCAACAAAATGGTGTAGCAAAAAGGAGGAATAGGACTCTATTAGAAATGATATGATCAATGATGTCCTATGTTAACCTTCTAGAATCGTTTTGGGGATATGCCATACAAATGGTAACTTATCTTCTTAACTTTGCTCCATACAAATTGGTGCTTAAAATGCCTAGGTTGTTATGGACTGACTGAGTGCCTTTATTGTGGAATTGAAGGACTTGGGGCTGCCCAGACCATGTTCTAAGGCTTGAATCCACAAAGATGGAACTAAGGTCAGAAGTATGTTTGTTTGTACGATATCCTACGGGTACATAAGGGTACTATTTTTACAATCCTCAAGATAGTAAGGTATTTATGTCGACAAATGCGACCTTCTTGGAGGAAGAATTTGTGAGAAATCACAAAGGAAGAAATGAAGTAGTATTAAATGAGTTACCTATTTCATCCAAATCAAAAGTTGATTTGGATATAGCAGAACAAGATTTCTAAATAGATTCATGAGTTGAATAAGAAGAACAACTTGAACATCAAGTAGTGCCTAGATGTAGTGGGAGGGTTGTGAGATAACCAGACAGGTGTTTAGGTTTATGAGAAGGCATAACTGCCATCTCAGACTAAGAAGCAACAGATCCCATTACTTATACATAGGCTATTAATGATGTTGATGTAGAAAAATGGCTCAAAGAGATGGAATCGGCAATAGATTCCATGTACACTAATGAAGTCTGGATCCTTGTAGATCTACCACTAGATGTAAAAGCCATAGGGTGTAAATGGATCTATAAAAGAAAAAGAGGATCTGATCGAAAGGTAGAGACTTTTAAAGCTAGATTAGTAGCTAAAGGCTATCCTCAAAACGAGGGTATAGACTATAAGGAGATTTTTTCTTCAGTTGTCATGCTTAAGTCCATCAGAATTCTTTTAACCTTAACAACCTATTTTGATTATGAAATATGGTAAATGGACCTCAAGACCGCATTTCTTAATGGGGATCTTAAGGAGACCATTTATATGGCCCAACCAAAAGGATTCATTGAGCTAGGTAATGAGCATAAAGTATACAAATTGTAGAGGTCCATTTATGGAGTTAAGCAAGCATCTACATCTTGGAACATTAGATTTGATAAGTTTATCAAAACCTATGGGTTCATACAAAACCTAGATGAGCCTTGTGTCTATAAAAGGATACAAGAAGGTAAGGTCACTTTCCTAATCCTATATGTCGATGACATTCTACTCATTGGGAATGATGTAGGAATGTTATCTACGAATAAGGGATGACTGAATGAACATTTCTCATTGAAGGATTTAAGAGAGGTCAACTATGTTCTAGGAATCAAACTTATAAGGGATCGTAAGAACAAATTGATAGCCTTGTTTAAAAAAACCTACATTCAAAACATGCTAGATAAGTTTGTCGTGCACGATTCAAAGAAGGGTTTCACACCTACTAGACATGGAACCAAGATTTCAAAGGAGCAAGCACCTAAGACCCAAAAGGAGGTTGAATGCATGTATAACATTCCATATACACTATAATAGATAAGCAGTGGGACTGGTAAGTAGATTATAGTCTAATCTAGGAATGGAGCATTAGATTGATGTTAAGTACATATTGAAGTTTCTTTGTAGGATGAAGAATTTAATACTTGTTTACACTAGAAGTAACCTTATTCTGATAGGATATGCAGATTCCAATTTCTAATCATATGTTAATTCAAGGAAATCAACTTTTGATTCCATATTTGTTTTAGGAGGTTGAGCCATAGTCTGGAGGAGTGTCCAGTAATCTTATGTTGCTGATTCGACTATGGAGGCGGAATATGTTGCTACTTGTGAAATAACAAAAGAAACAGTCTGGCTTCACAAGTTCTTGAACAATTTGGAGATAGTTCCCGAGGTAAAAAGGGCATTACACTTTATTGTGATAATAGAGGGATAATGGCTAATTCTAAACAACCTCGGAACCATAAAAATGTCAAACATATTGAGAGAAAGTATCATCTCATAAGGGAAATAATACAACTTAGTGAGGTGAATGTGGTAAAGATTCCCACAGAGCAAAACCTTGCTGATCCATTTGTGAAGACTTTGTCTCAAAAGAGTTTTGAGGGTCACCTAGTGGGGATGGGAATGAGGGATATGTCAAACTTGCTTTAGGGAAAGTGGGAGATTGTTGGAGTTATGTAAATATAGTGCCCCGGAAAGCAAGTGTATTTACATGTAACTTTATCTTCTTCAGTTACAGTTTTGTAATGAAAATATTTATTATTGATAAAATAAAAGAGTTTGGTTTTATTTGTGTGAGCATTATATATCTGGTTTATGTAAAACAAACTCCTGGTTTTGAAGATTCTAAGAAACTCGATTTTGCCTATAGACTTCATAAATCTTTGTATAGTTTAAAACAAGCACCTCGAGCTTGGTATGATCGTCTAAGTTCATTTTTGATTGAGAACGGTTTTAGTAGAGGACATATAGATAAGAAATTATTCAGAAAATGCATTAAGAATGATTTCATCATACTACAAATATATGTTGTGATATCATTTTTATTGCAACGTGCAAAAAGCTATGTTCTAGTTTTGAAAATTAGATGAAGAGTGAATTTGAGATGAGCATGATGGGTGAATTAAAATTCTTTCTTGAGTTACAAATTAAGCAAACCGAAGAAAATATTTTTATTCATAAAAAAATGTTAAAGAACGGTTGGTTAAATATGGAATGGAGAAAGTGAAACCCATGTCTACTCTTATGCATCTTTCAAACCCTTTGTCTAAGGATGAAGTAGGTAAGAAGGTTGATCAAACCCTGTTTAGAGGTATTATTGGTTCTTTGCTTTATCTTATAGTAACCAAACCTGATATTTTGTTTAGTGTTTGTTTGTGTGCTAGATTTCAAGTAGATCCTAGAGAATCTCACTATATTGCTATTAAAAGAATTTTGAGATATCTTTCAGGTTATACTGATCTTTGATTAATGTATGAGAAAGGTAAAGATTTCAGGTTAATTGGATATTGTGATGTTGATTACACTGGAGAAAAAATTGATAGGAAGAGTATAAGTAGAGGTTGTCATTTTCTTGGCCACAACTTGGTTTCTTGGTCAAGTAAGAGGCAAAGCTCAATTGCTCTATCTACTGCAGAAGTTGAATATATGTCAGCTGCAAGCTGTTGTTCACAGACATTGTGGATCAAGTATCAATTAGCAGATTATTCAATACAAGAAGAACAAATCCCAATTTATTGTGTCAACACTAGTGCTATCAACCTATCGAAGAATCCAATACAACACTCGAGGCTGAAGCATATCGAAGTCGGACATCATTTCCTACGAGACTATGTACAGAAGGGAGTCGTAAGTCTACAGTTTGTTGAGACGAATCATCAATGGGACAAAAAGACTTTGAATGAAGAAAGATCCAGAGAAATGAGACAAAACTTGAATATGGTTGTGTTAAGTGATCAAGCGTCTAACACGTCATGACCCAGATTATTTTCTTAGTAAGGAAGGTAAAAAATCGAGAGGTTTCAAGGAAACCGTAATGGTAGCTCACAAACGATAACTTTTTAAGAAATGGAGGGAAATCCTCTGAAAGGTTTAATATATCACCTACTCTAGAATATTCTTAAAATACACTGAAATCAACTTTTTGCAAGTTCACTCTACAAAACGTTTCATTACTCTGCTCTTCATATTAAGTTCTTTTTGGTATACACTCTCATCCTCTTATACTAACCTCTTTACTTTGAGAAAAATATTTTTTTGTGTTTAGTTGTTATTGTCTACAGATTTCAAATGGAGCCATCAATGGTTTTTGGAAGGCACGTTGATTTTGAGTCCTTAAAGAAGAACCAAATGAATATTGAACCAGAAATTGATGCTGCTGGATGGATAAATTTCTTTAAGGTACATGAAACAGTGTACCTAAATGAAGTATTTGAGTTTTGGAAGAATGCGAAAGTAGTAGACGACACCTTAGTTTCAATGGTGGATAGACTGTCGATTATTGTGACATTGGAACTAATTGAGAAGGTTAGTGAATGTCCATGTGTTGGAGCAGAGGTGGCTCATACCACAAGATGGATGACTAAGAGCAATGTAGAGAAAGCACAAATCAATCGACAACTCTATGGGAACAGTGAACCAAAGGACAAAAAGGCGTCAACTCTTGTTCTTAAAGCTAGCGTTATACATGCACTACTCTTTCATTATGTTCGACCAAGAACAGGTTCAAAGAACGTGGTGACGACTATAGATGAACAATGCTTGTTTCATCTACTCAACCATCAACCTGTAAATCTTCTGCACTTGATTTTAAAGTATATGATGAAGATGAAGAAAGACTCAAATGCCTTACCCTATGGCATGCAGTTGATAAGAATATTCAGAAATTTTGACAGAGGAAATAGAATGAAGATGAATATAAAAAGCATTATCAATGCTTCAACTGTCACAAGAATGGGTTTAAAATCTCAAGAAAAGGAGGATACAGATTCCATAAAGAAAGCAAGGACTGAGGGGGAGCGTATTGTAAGACAGGTTTATTTGAAAAGGTTACTCTTGTAAGAAAAATGAAGCCTCAATCCTTAGAAAGAGTACTTGTAGAAGAAAAGATGAGTAAATCGTTTGAGGTATCAGTGAAAGCTAAGACGGTTTCTCACAGAGAAGAAAGCCAAGAGAAGCAATCTGCTAAACAAGTGTATATGAAAAGAAAGGGGGAGACACTTTATCCTGAAAATTTTTAAAAATAAAAAAGGTCACCCAGACTATTGACCTTGCGCCAAAGAGAGCAGAAGAATGGAAAAGGTTTAACTCCTGCTGAAGACTGAAAAGTCTGAGAGAGCACCTCAGGCAACCAGATCTTTAGTTTCAATTTTGCAAGAACAATTAGAATTGGCTAGAGAAACTGAAATTAAGAGGAAGTTGGTGTTTGAGAAGACAAGACCCCAACAACAACCCTCTTCTAGACTAGTAGAAGAAAGTAGGAAGTAGAAAACCAGTCAGAAAAAGACTTCTTCCCCTGATGTTCAATAGAAGAAAAAGTCAATTGAACACAGAACAACACAGAATAATCCTTCTGAACCTATCCGAAAAGAGGATTTGAAAATGAAGGTAATTAAAGAAATGATGACTGTGAGAAGCAAAAGCTCGATTATTATAAGAGAACCTCTGAGAAGGTAAGTCAAGGTACAAATTGAACCAATTCTGATCAATAATCGTTCACTACATCTTTTAAATTATGGAGAAAGGAGACTATATGGTATTCTGAAAGATGAAAAGTTAGTGCCATATCCTATGAAGATGTCTAAGGAGCGATATACTATTTATCCAGTGACAAATAGAACATTGATCAAGATTGTACTAGACATCCAACCAAGAGCTACACACATTGTACGCAATGTAGATAAAGGGAAACAAAAGATGTACCCTGAAGTCAGTATAGGTGATCTCACAGAGGAGCAAATACAAGCAGTTGTAAACAACATAAATGAGGCATGTAATGGAGATCAATCAAGAGGAATCTATTCTTCTCATCATATTTCAAAAGCATCAGGAAGTCATTGTGGACTTTTCTCCATAGATGCATCCTTTCAGGTAGTTGGAAGAGTGACAAAGGACTGTTCAGAATGATCATGGTTGAAGGTATCAGTTTCAACTTAACTAAACCCACTTGATTCTTAAACCTTCTACACCAAAACCCAACTAAAAACCAACTCTTGAAAATATAACTCACCTTAGATCTTGACTCAACCCAAGGGTTTCTTGGCTCAAAAGGTAGCTTAGCTTCTCCTCTTCACTTTTTCTTCTTGAACTTTCTTCAAAAACCTCTTGAATCTCTTGGAAAAATCAAAACCCTAGCAAGCTTTTCTTCTTTTCTCCTTCTTCTCCCTCTTTTCACGACACTTCTCTCCTCTCTCCCTCTCAATTTCGTTTTTCTTCTTCTTTCCTCTCTAACTCACTTCTTTCTTCTTCTTTTATACCACTTACTTAATTCACTTAAGCCCAAGGCCCTAAAGCCCATTCACTTTTCCTTTCTTCTTCCTTTCTTCCTACATCCTCCTTAAACTTACTCAAGCCCATATGTCCTTTAGGCCCATTTTATTCTCTTTTCTTTTCCTACCTCATTAAGCCCAACTAACACAATAAATTCCATTAACTCTTGACACCTAACTCATTAAATCCTTTTTAATTCATGCTACCTAACTTAATTAATGCTAATATACTTAATAAATGTCAACTTAATTTTATCTATGAAAGCTTTAATTTCCTTTAATCATGCTTAATAACATTAAAAAAAAATTTTGGGCTAACAACTTAAACAAGCATCTAGGCCTTGGAACATTAGGTTTGAAAGTCTATCAAAACCTATGGGTTCATACAAAACCTAGATTAGCCTTATGTTTATAAAAGGATACAAGATGGAAAGGTTAATTTTCAATCCTGTATGTTGATGACATTATGCTCATTGGGAATGATGTGGGAATGTTTTTAACAGTCAAGGGATGGCTGAATGAACAGTTTTTAATGAAGGATTTGGGAGAGGCTAACTATATTCTAGGGATCAAACTTATAAGGGATCGTAAGAACAAACAGATAGACTTGTCTCAACTAACTTACATTGAGAATATGCTCAATAAGTTTGCCATGCAAGATTCTAAGAGGGGTTTCACACCTACTAGACATGGAATCAAACTTTCAAAGGAACAAGCACCTAAAACCTCAGAGGAGGTTGAATGCATGCGTAACATTCCATAGGCTTCTAAAGTTGGAAATTTAATGTATGCAATGCTTTGCACTAGACTAGATATATGTTACACAGTGGGATTGGTAAGTAGATTTCAGTCCAATCCAGGAATGGAACATTGGACTGTTGTTAAGTGTATATTGAAGTATCTTCGTAGGACGAAGAACTTAATGCTTGTTTACTCTTATAAGTAATCTTATGCCGATGGGATATGCCGATTTCGATTTCCAATCAGATGTTGATTCAAGGAAATCAACTTCTAGTTCTTTATTTGTTTTAGGAGGTAGAGCCATAGTTTGGAGGAGTATCAAGCAATCTTGTATTGATGATTCGACTATGGAGGCTAAATGTGTTGTTGCTTGTGAAGCAGCAAAAGAAGCAATCTGGCTCTGCAAGTTTTTAAATGATTTGGAGGTAGTTCCTAAGGTAGAAAAGGCCATTACACTTTATTATGGTAATAGTGGGGCAGTGGCTAATTCTAAAGAACCTCGAAATCACAAAGCTATCAAATACATTGAGAGAAAGTACCATCTCATAAGGGAGATAATACAACATGGAGAGGTGAATTTGGTAAAGATTCCCACATAGCAAAACCGTGCTATGTGAGAGGGTTGTGAGATAGGAAAATAGGTATCTAGGTCTAGGAAAAGGCTTTATTGCCATCTTAGACCAAGAAGAAACGGATCTCATTACATATGTATAGGCTATTAATGAAGTTGATGCAGAAAAATGGCTCAAGGTGATGGAATCAGAAATAGATTTCATGTACACCAATGAAGTCTGGATCCTTATAGATTTACCACCAGATGTAAAAGCCATAGGGTGTAGATGTATGTACAAAAGGAAAAAAGGATCAGATGGAAAGGTAAAAACCTTTAAAGCTAGATTGGTAGCTAAGGACTATACTCAGAAAGAGGGTATAGACTATGAGGAGACTTTTTCTCCGATTGCCATGCTTAAGTCCATCAGGATTCTTTTAGCCATAGCAGTCTATTTCGATTATGAAATATGGAAAATATGGAAACTTTTTAATGGAGATATTAAGGAGGCCATTTATATGGCCCAACCAGACGGATTCATTGAGCCAGGTAATGAGCATAAGGTATGCAAGTTGCAAAGGTCCATTTATGGTCTTAAGCAAGCATCTAGGTCTTAGAACATTAGGTTTGATAAGTCTATCAAAACCTATGGGTTCATACAAAACCTAGATGACCCTTATGTCTATAAAAGGATATAAGATGGAAAGGTTATTTTTCTAATCCTATATGTTGATGACATTATGCTCATTGAGAATGATGTGGGAATATTATCTACAATTAAGGGATAGCTGAATGAATAATTTTCAATGAAAGATTTAGGAGAGGCTAACTATATTCTAGGGATCAAACTTATAAGGGATTGTAAGAATAAACGGATAGACTTGTCTCAATTAACCTACATTGAGAATATGCTCAACAAGTTTGCCATACAAGATTCTAAGAGGGGTTTCACACCTACTAGACATGGAATCAATCTTTAAAGGAACAAGCACCTAAAACCTAAGAGGAGGTTGAACGTATGCGTAACATTCCATATGCTTCGACAATTGGAAGTTTAATGTATGCAATGCTTTGCACTAGATCAGATATCTGTTACACATTGGGACTGGTAAATAGATTTTAGTCTAATCCAAGAATGGAACATTGGATTTCGGTTAAGTATATATTGAAGTATCTTCATAGGACGAAGAACTTAATGCTTGCTTACTCTGGAAGTAATCTTATTTTGATGGGATAGACATATTTCGATTTCCAATTAGATGTTGATTCAAGGAAATCATCTTCTGGTTCTATATTTGTTTTAGGAGGTAGAGACATAGTCTGGAGGAGTATCAAGAAATCTTGTATTGTTGATTCGATTATGAAGGCTAAATATGTTGCTGCTTATGAAGCAACAAAAGAAGCAATCTGGCTCCATAAGTTCCAAAATGAATTGGAGGTGGTTCCTAAGGTAGAAAAGTCCATTACACTTTATTGTGATAATAGTAGGGCAGTGGATAATTGTAAAGAACCTCAAAATCACAAAGCTACCAAACACATTAAGCGAAAGTACATCTCATAAGGAAAATAATACAATGTGGAGAGGTGAAGGTGGTAAAGCTTCCCATAGAGTAAAACCTTGCTGATTCGTTCACAAAGACATTATCTTAAAAAATCTTTGAAGGTTACCTAGAAGGGATGGGAATGAGGGATATGTCATATCAAAAGGTAGGCATTTTAGTGATTCATAAGAGCAAACAAGAAATTATAACGGATTAGTATTTTATAAACATTATTTTTTTGTTGGGGGAGGAAGAGGTTTTGATTGATCAAAAAGAAGAATCTACTTCAACCGT
>JANJEY010000005.1:72861656-72878491 GCA_024703695.1 Erythroxylum cataractarum
TTCTGCGCATGTGATTGATTTTGTATAAAGAGAAGTATTTTTTCGAGTTTTGAGTTGCAGTGATTGCTCTAGTACGCGACCCTCGCGGGGCACGAGCTCGGATATCACCATCGATATCGGGTTCGGGTCTGGCGGGAGTGGGGTGCTACAACTTAGTTGCTTGGTCCATTTGTTTTCAATTTCTAATCCAAATTTCTCTCAATTTTCAATGACACTTGACATTACAACTTAATGCCATTTAAAAAAAATTCATTTTCATCTGACATTTATTTCTATCACTATTCATCAATTTACTTGCCACTTGACATTTTTCCTAGTCCAGGAATACCTAAAATTTTTTAAAAATTTTATCTTAAAATTCACCAAACTTCTAAATCAACAGTTTATACACTCCTATTTGGTTTTCAATACAAATAAACTACAATTCTCAATAATATCACATTTGTAATTTAATTATACCTGAAAATGTCAAATGAGTGCATGTACAGTCATTTTATTGTGCAAAAATTCAAATTCACGTGTGTGTATGCTAAACATTATGCATGAACATGAAAAGCAATTTTCTTAATCTCTCATTACTATTTTCTCAATTACAGAAATCTAGGGTCCTAACCCTTAGTGTAGGAACGGGATGTTACATGAAGTATGTATTATCCATTAAGTTTAGAACTAAAATGGTTAATAAAAAGTTATGGAGATCCAAAAGCTTAGATATGATGGGCCCCACTTTCGGAGCTCAGCATTCAAAGACAATTAACAGTTAAATCACATTGCATTTTTTTAAAAACAATTAAAGCATATGCGAAAAATCGCTAATCAAATCGGCTCGATTTATTTAAAACAATTTTTGTCATAAGGATGCAAACATTATTGAACACATCAGAGTTTTAGTAATTACTTGGGCCCATCACAGAACATAAAGCTTGTTTTCAAAACATCTTTATATTTTAAAAACCACCCTTTTTGGCTTAATACAAATACAAAATACAAAAAATACACATGATACAATTGCATGCTTATGCTTAAAATGATTCTAAATTACAAAATTTCCTGAACTAACTTCATTACAAAAGTCTTCAATTATCTTGGAGTTTCAATGCCTTGTAAGGATTGCTAATCTTCTCTTTCTATACCTGAGGAGAGAAGCGTGAGGTGAGCTACATAGCTTAGTGGCTAATATATTTATAGTCATTGGCAATTGACCAAAGTCAAGCATATGTATATGTGTATATATATGTTAGCATTTATACTTTATTCAAACAATTTAAACATTCATCAAATTTAGCTCAAATCACATAACACTCAATATGCTTCATACTTGACAATTTAAAGATGCAATGTACAACAAACGGCTCGAGGGTTCAATGAAATAGAATGAGGAAACTAAAGTTTACCCCATGAATAGAATAAGTCCACTTTTCGAAGCTCATATGCCACAAGCGGGTAGTCGAGAGAAGGCTCTTGTCAACGTGCACGTGATGAACATAATGCTTTCACTCTCGCCCAAACAGAAGCACATAAACATGCTCAAATCATTTTATCAAATGTTTTCATACTTTTCATGCTCTTTACTTTCTTTTCATTTATACAAAATGTCATGACAAATATCAAGACATAACAATGATCAAAAACACAATTTATTTATATCGCATATCATACTTCTTCCACAGTATGACAAAATAAAAAATCATCATGTATTTTCTACAAGTCAATTTCAAACAATTTAACACATATCCACACATAAACAAGAATTTGCCTAATCACACAATAACTAAAAATACATTACCCACCTCATTTTCTTGCAAAAATCCAAGTCAAGGTTGTCTTTTCCTTTGCTCTTGGGTAGGATTCTGTTGGTTCCCTAAAACAAACTAAGTATCATTCAATAGGAATCCAATAGAAAAATACCAAAATGCAAAATCACTAAAATTGATTCTAGAATGCTTAAACCCAAGCATTTCTAAACTCCATGGACTAAAATCCTTCCAAAATTTCAAAAGTTCCAAAATTATCTTACCTTGATTCTTCACCAATTAAAGAGATCTTTATCTCCAAGGGAAGCTCTTCTCTTCCTCTTCTTTTTTCCTTTCTGGAACAACTCCAAAATCTCTCTTGAAGGTTATCACAATTGAAACCTTAGCTTGTTTTTTCTTCTTTTTCTCATTCTCTTATTCTCTTTGTATTTCTCTCTCTCTTTTTCATGACATTCTCTATTTTCTCTTAATTTTCGTTATTCTCTTCTACTTATCCTTCCATTCATGTTTTTCTTCTTCATTTATAAGCAAGATAACATTTCTTCTTCCAATTATGCCCTTAATGATTGAGAATTGTCTCATTTGCCCTTCCATTTATGCCTTATGTCTTTTATACTTAAGTGTCTTTCCAAAAGCATAATTGAATATTTTGACATAACTCTTTCTTCTAGAAAAATGTTCTTCTTTGTCTTAAGTTTGCAATGACACCAAAATCAATCCATTTGGTTTAGTGATTCGAAAGATACACTTCAAATATTTTTGGACTGCTCTTGTCCAAATCAGTATACTATGCACAAATTCTATTTGAAATTTAAAGCTCTTAGAAGCTAGATTAGATTTCAACTTCTTCATACCATTTGTAGCTCTATGTCTCTATCTTATCTTGAAACAAGAATCATCTTATTCGGAGCCCTACTGATCCAAAAACCATCAAAATAATGAAGCATGCTCAGTAAAATATCGAATTCCTACTCTTCATATCGATACCCTTGATTTAATACATCTTTTTCAAATAAACACCAAAAGCTATGACCTTCAATGGAGATGAAAAAAGAAAAGTTTTAGGAATCCAAGGGTTCAAGAATCACTTCATTTGGAAGTCAGATAGAAATATTGGGGACAAAAGAGTCAAAAAAGATTTTGTCCTCTATCATATTGAACTTGTCTCCAGAAAAATAGCACAACTCTCACTAGAGATGTTGGATTAAGATCATATTAGAATGATTTCAAAGATAACTTTGAGATCTAAAACTTTTAAGAGACCTTGAGGTCATATTTTATCATCTGAATGGTCAAAATGGACTAGACAATAGGATTAGATGAAGCCAAAGGAAAAAGCTGAAGAATGGAAAAAGATAGAAGAAGTGGCAAAATTGCTATAACTTTCCCTACAGATATCGGATTAAGATGTTCTTCATATGGTTTTAAAGAAGACTTCAAGATATATAACTTTCATGAATACCTAGAAGACAAATTCTATCTTCTGAAGGGTCAAAAATGAAATAGAAGATAGGTATAGATGAAGTCAAATAAAAAAGCAAAAGAATGGAAAAAGACAGAAAAAGTGGGAAAATTGTTATAAATTTTCCTACAGATATTGGATTAAGATTTTCTTTATATGGTTTGAAATAGGACTTCAAGATCTACAACTTTCATGAAGACTTTAAAGACAAATTCTATTGTTTGGAGGGTCAAAATAAACCAGAAAATAGAAAAAGGTAGAAGAAGCAAAAGACAGAAGAAGTAAAACACAGAAGATAGCAACACACAAAAAAAAGTGAAAAAAACAGAAGAAACAAAAAGACAGAAGATAGAAAAACACAAAAGAAACAAAACATAGGAGAAACAAAACACAGAAGAAGATGACGTCATCACAGAAGAAGTAAAATACAAAAGAAGTGGGAAAATTGCTATAACTTTCACTACAGATATCAGATTAAGGTATTCTTTATATGTTACGAAAGAGGACTTCAAGATCTACAATTTCATGAAGACCTCGAAGGCAGATTCTATCTTCTGAAGGGAATAGAAGATAGGCTAGGTGAAAAAAACAGAAGAAGCAAAATATAGAAGAAGATAACGTCATCACAGAAGAAACAAAAAGGCAGAAGAAGCAAAACTCAGAAGAAGATGGCGTCATCACAGAAGAAGCAAAACACAGAAGAAGATGACGTTACCACAGAAGAAACACAGAAGAAGATGACGTCATTACAGAAGAAACAAAACACAGAAAAAAGATAACATCATCACAGAAGAAACACAGAAGAAGTTGATGTCATCAAAAAAGAAGCAAAAAGATAGAAGAAGCAAAACATAGAGGAAGCAAAAGGCAGAAGAAACAAAACACAGAAGAAGCAAAACATAGAAGATACAAAACATAGAAGAAGCGAAAATACATAAGATACATCTTCCTTTATAGGGCCATAACCTTTAACCTAGAAGTACACAAATTTTGTAATATATATCATTGGAAAGATAAAAGAAATACCTACAACTTTATAGAAGAAATCTTTGCCCAAAGCAGCCTAGATTAACCCAGATTTTCCCTCGAATACAAAACATAAATTTTTGCATTCATCCAATGTACTGCACCCAGTTCTTTATTTCATGACAAATTTTGAGATTCTTAAAGACATAATTTAAATTCGATGTCTTCATAACAAATGTAGCCATATGTTTCTAGTTTAAATCAAATTAAGAATCATCTCATTTGGATAACTAGAGAAAACGTTGTGGCAGAAAGACTGAAGCATACTCCATAAACATTTTCCAAATCAACCATCCATTTTGTTTCACAATCTTTCCTTAACACAAATCATAATAAGATCACCTTTTCTAATTCATTTACTCCTCATTCTCAACTTCATTTCAAATCAATTTCACCTATAAAGATTTATAATCTATCATTAATCATGAATACCAATAATAGAACATACACACACACACACACACACACACACACACACACACACACACACACACACACATATATATATATATATATATATATATATATATATACGTACATATATATACATATATATATATACAAAAAAGAGACTTATACTGTAAGAGACTAGAATACAAAGTTAGATAATTGACATTATCCTTTTATGTAATGTTGGTTAAATCAATATAATGAGAATCAATATATATCTTTGTATTCTTGTCTCTTATAAGTCTCTTATATATATATACACCTTTTTTATTATTAATCATATGAAACTTGTGAACCTTCCTAGGTTGAAGGACGATCAATCAACCTTTAGTGAAAGGAAAATTATGTTGAATTGTTAGATCTTATATATACGATATATTAGATGTAAAAAACTTATAAAAAGGATGAATACTTGCTTAAATTTTTTGGTTATTTATAAGGAATGAGATTCTTTAATGAATACCTTTATAACTAAATTTCATATTGGTTTTTTGTAAGAAAAAAATCAATAACTTACTTTCGATAGTTGTAGTTAATTAATTAGCTAGATTTTATATTAGATACGGAATATTATAAGTTTGAAAGAGTCAAATGTAATCATTTTAGGATTCAATTCTTAGTTAAATAATATATTATTTTATAAAGCTTATAACTAAATTGAATAATAGAAAGTTATGAGAAATCTAAAAAGGTTAGATATAATCTTATAAACTCTAGTGAAAAAAGGATCGTTTCAGTAAATAGTTAGAGGAGAATGGTTCTCAATATAAATAATGAGAGTAAGATGAATTTTTAAAATTTCAAATCTCATAATAGTTCATATATTTGGAACTAGTGCCTTTGTTGATACATTTGATATATAGTTAAACATTTATGAGATATTAAAAGATTCATTTTCATGACAAATCCAAAGAGTTTATTTTGAAGATGATAGTAGATTTATCATTCTAAAAGAGGTTAGTGGGAGTATAATTATACTATTTAGTGGAAGTATCTAGATGACATACTACTCATATGGAACTTTAATTTGTATTTTCAATTATTGAATCTACGATAGTCCAGGAACAACTCTAATTGGATGTGAACAATTAACAACTTGATTACAAGAATCAGATTTATAAAGATAGATACAAAAGTTATTTACCTATTTTAATCTAAGTACATAGGTAATATACTAAAGTTATTTAATATTTGAGATACCTAATCCTTATGAAGTATTAAGATATCTATTGTTTTAAGATGAGTTGATATTTGAGTTCAAGATATGTGAATGTTAACTTTAGTAGTGAGTCTTGCTTAAAGTATATTTTACGTAAAATAATACTATTTTGATATTGGAAAGGTTCCAATGTAACATCAATTGATTAATTAAGCTATAATACATTTTTAGTATAAATGATTATTTAGATTATGTTCTTTGATGAACTGGTTATAATTCCTTGCGTTGTTCAAATAGTAATATGCTATAGAATATTAATGGGCATGTGAAAGGGGTTAAGGTTTCATTAACAACCCAAATATGTGTTTAGATATTTTCTCCTAATTATGATGGTAATTAATACGAAATTTGCAAGATTAAAGTGATTTCTCATTACAGAGAATCTTGTAGAATTCTCTCACTAAACTATTATACTAAAAAGAGTTTGATCGTCATATAATGATGTGGTATAAGATACTTAAACGATTAGCTTATTGCAAATGGAGATTGTCGATTTATGCCCTACAACCAATAGATTAGTTATAGTTTTTATGACATAATTATTTAAAGAAAATCTTTATCTTATACATATTTGTTTAATTAACTAGTGTAGAAGATAAAAATCATGGAATAAATGTACATTTGAAATGAAATTATGATGACATTTTAATTATGAGATTTATATTGTATTTATGTATTATCCCTAAATTGATCCTTGACTTTTTTCTATTAAGACTAGACATTAATAAAACACAAAAACTAGTATTTGTTATTTTTTTTTAAGAAGTAGTTGATCTCATAGACTAAAATATATGTAAGAAAATGTACGAGTGCTTGTTAGAGAAAAAGGTTAATAGACTGACCTAATATGAGAAATATATCTAGAGCATTACTTATATGTTTATGTAAATTTTCAATGTGATGATTATATAATGATCCTTTGACTTTTATCTCCAAAGTGGGTCATATAAGGATTGTTATATTTTGGTCCTACTTACTAATATGGGAATTCTATTTAGAATATTACTCGTATGTCTATAGAAATTTTCAACATAATGAATGTATAAGTGGCATTTTGACTTTATATGTAAGGCCCCAACATGTACGTTAGAAGTATTATAGCATGCCTAGGGTGTATTAAAAATTAAACATAACGAATTAAGTGCATCTAAGTATAGTGATAGACATAATGGTACTTAACGTAAAAGACAGAGGTAAATGGATAATTTGTTCATTTTGGTATGGACATACATACTTAGACGTGAAATATGAAAGGGAATTTTTGATATGTTTGTTTGGATTTATGAGCGTGATGTTAGGAGATTTGATAAAAGAAGTATTTCGTGTGCAAGTGAGATGTTGTTGGTTAAACTAGATATGTTTTGTGTTGCTTTTGCATGATAAGACTGAAGTTAGTTGATTTGGGATGTGTACTTCGTTGGATGGATAGGTTCTACTAAATAGACTTTTGTAATTTGGCCATATCTTGGCTTGTAGACCTTCAAGTTGGATAATTCAAACTGGAGATTAAACTAGAGACATAGGTCTAATATTTTCATGAACGAATTATAATTTGATTCTACCTCTAAGATTTTTTAATTCTGGCTTGAAATTGAGTTATGGCTGTTTTCTTTATTTCAAACTACTTGTAGTTCGATATAATTAACCAAATTGCATAAAATTTATGCCATTAGAAAATTAAGACATAGGGGAATGAAATTAATTGATAAGATGATAGGCCAACGTGGGAATTAAAGGAAGAAGAAGGACCAATATGTAATTTTTGTAAAGTTAACACATGGACTAATTGGATTAAAGCATGTGTAACTAATAAGATTAAAGTTTGTGTGTGTATGATAGAATTGTAATACATGGTACAATAGAATTGTAACACATATTCCAATAGAATTATAACACCTAGTCCAATAAAATTTTAACACGTGGTCCAATAGGATTGTAATACATTATCCAATATAATTGTAACATATGGTATAATGGCATTGAAACATATGTTTAAGACTAGAAAATACATGAAAAAGCATATGGAGAAGGGAGATGGACGAAACTTTGAGGGTTTAAGTTCAATTTTTTCTCCTCTCCATTTTACCTTCTTCATCCCATCATTTTTCATTTGGTGAGTCAAGCAAAGCTAAAGAGAAAGGGAATGAAAGGCATTAGAAGAACTACTTTGTCAATTTTAAGATTTAGGACTACAATTAGTTTAATTCATCTTAGTGTGTATGTGTGAATGGATAAAAAGATTTATTTAGATATGGAATGATTGTTGGGATGATTTTTGGTGTTATTTTGTATGGAAATGTTTATATATGACAAAAGAGTATCATGTAGTGGAATTATATCTTGGTTTATTTGAACCACTCACAATATTTGAGTCATAACTCAGCCTAAATACCTCTAAATTAGGTGATTTTAGTTGCCTATGAAACCTAAAACATAGAAATAAAAATCTCTAGAAAAGACTCTGACTTAATTTTAGCTTTATGACATTAGAAATTGGGATTGAAAATGGTGGCTGATTTTGCCCCTATTTTGGAACAACTTGTGATATTTGGTCTACAGCTCATGATTAAGAAGTTAAAATGGACTAATTATCAGTTCTATGGAAACTAGAGACATAGTCGAACAAATGTATAGAAGAACTCAAAACCTAATTGATATGTGTTTAATTGTTGATACATTTAATTATTTACACTTAGCGATTAATGATACAAAAATGTTTAAAATACTCACTTTAATTCATTTATAATTTTAGGTACAATTCGGCAGCAAAGAAGTTAATGTTGGAGTTATGTAAATATCGTGCCTTGGAAAGCAAGTGTGTTTACTTATAACCTAATTTTCTTTCAGTTACTTTTGTAATGAAAATATTTATTATTAATGAAACAAAAGAGTTTGGTTTTCTATGAGCATTATATATCTAGTTATAAGGTACCGACATTCTTTTATAAGTAATAAACATATATATAGAGATGTATAGGAAACATGTAATTTATAAGAATATAAAATAATGGATTTACAGTTGAATAATTAAGTTGGACGCTTGATTATGGTTTAGACTGTAGTGTTACAATTTATCTTTGTATAAGTAAAGGAGTTTACTTCATGAGAATGGTGAGTTTCATATCATGATAGTAGTCGACTATCGATAATGTGTAACATCCCATTAGCCATGTTAAGGCTAAAATTGTAAATGTGAGAGATTACGGAGGAAATAGGATGCATTTCCATGTTCATGCATATTATGTCATGCACATGCATATGAATGGTGAAGTTGTGGCACATAAAAATGATTGTACATGCATTCATGAATAATCTTAGATATAATTTGATTATGTTGTGATTTTTAGGTGTTTTGAGAATTTTGACTTTAGCTATATTGAAAATTCTATTTGTTAGTAAGAATATTGTATTTGTGAATTTTGGTGACATTAGGCATAAATTTTGAGAAATTTTATAGAAAATAAGAAAAAAAACATCAAATGAAGATTTGGAGATAGTTAGATTGTAAAGATGAGAGTTTAGAGGAGTTAGTTTCAAAAGAAACTAAGTTAGAGCTTAGATGTGAGGGAAGTGACAAATGTCACTTAGGCTTGATACTTTTGCTAGAAGTAGGCTACTGTTCTCTGAAAATTGAAAGGTTAAGTTATATGTCTAAGTTCATTTTTCATTGGGATCATCTTCAAGTTTTTTTTTTACATACACGGAGTTTTCCATCAAACCTCTTCTAAGAGATTTTTCTGTTTTTCCTTTCCTACACCAAACCCACTTTGCTATTTGTGTCTTCTACCCTACGAAAAATTAGAAGCTGATCATTGTCCTCAGTGAAGTACGTAAACTGCATGAAGTTTAGGGCTTACAGATTTTGAAGTTTTCAAAAGGTAAGTAGTGAATAAATCCTTTAGAGTTAGGGATTTATAAAGAAAGTTGATGAATTACTATCATTTGCAGGGAAGTGGCATTTAAGTATATATTCATAAATACTGTGTGGTTGGGAGGAAAAATTTAGATATAGTGTTAATTTTAGCTTTTGAAAGATTATTAGTGTTTAGATGATGAAAAAGTGATGTTGGAGTTGAGATAACAATAACTTGATCTGAAATTTTAGTAAAACTTCTGTACCAATTTAGATAGATTCGTCAAAATGGCCTTTATGAAAGTTATAAATCTTATTTTTATCTTTCCAATAATATAGTATGAAAACTTGGACATCTGAGCTGAAAGTCAGGGGCCTTGTAAGGGAAGATGTTCAAAAACGAAGTTGTTTCTTCTATCTTGAACTTCTTCTGTGTTACTATTCGTGAACTTTTTCTGTGTTACTGTTCATGAACTTCTTCTGTGTTACTGTTCATGAACTCCTTTTGTGTTTTGTTCCTTCTGTGTTTCGGTCTTTTTGAGTTTTCTTCCTTCCGTGTTTTGTTCCTTCTATGTTTCGGTCTTTTTGAGTTTTCTTCCTTCTGTGTTTTGTTCCTTCTATGTTTTGCTCCTTCTGAGTTTTATTCCTTCTGTGTTTTGTTTCTTCTATGTTTCGTTCCTTTTGAGTTTTCTTCCTTTTGTATTTTGTTTTTTTCTGTGTTTTGTTTCTTCTATGTTTCGGTCCTTTTGAGTTTTCTTCCTTCTGTATTTTGTTTTTTCTGTGTTTTGTTCCTTTTGTGTTTCGCTCCTTCTGAGTTTTCTTCCTTCTGTGTTTTATTCCTTCTGTGTTTTGCTCCTTCTAAGTTTTCTTCCTTCTATGTTTTGTTTCTTATGAGTTTTTCTTCTTTTGTGTTTTGCTGACGCGTCTTCTTCTGTGTTTTGCTGACGTGTCTTCTTTTGTGCTTTGTTGATGTATCTTCTTTTGTGTTTTACTTCTTCTGTGTTTTGTTTCTTCTGAGTTTCGTTTCTTTTGTCTTTTTTTCGTCTAGTCATAACTTCTTCTCTAGGCACCTAAATGAATTGGTTTTTACCATTGGACTCATAAGACATTGCCTTATATCTCCACCTAAAATCATTTGGCCATCTGAAATGAATTGAGAAAGATTGAGTGAGAAACATGGGACGGGTACAGTGAGTGTGCTCTTAAATTATGAACTGGGGTTATTTCCACTGAACATACCTCAGTTTTTTGATTACATCTAGATCTATAGGATTCCAAATGAGTAATGAAGTGTGATTTCAATAGTTTTAGTGAGGCCTAAACCTAAGTATGAATCATAAACCTAAGTATGAATCATATTTAGATGAGTTTGGATGTGAGACCGATTTTGTGGTGAAATTGATGGAAAATACCTAGGATTGTCATGAACATGCATTGTTCGTAAGTTCTTTCATACATGTGCATCTTTGGATACTTGTGATTGTAGAAATCATGATATTATGTATATTATTTGTTATAGAGAAGCAACTAGGACGTCAACCTCCAGACGTTACCGAATCTTCTAGGCATTAGCTTCAGGAGAAACTTGTGAGTCAACCTAGATGATTTCCTAAGATTTATTTACTTTGAATTTATTTGATGTGTTAGCTTCCAATTATAAATTGTTATGATTTGATTGAATCCCGGACTTAAAGTCCGAGGAGTTTGTTATATGGATATAGGTATTAGAAGTGTTTTGATTTCATCTGAAATCCTGTATGATATGTGAATTCTCAACGAAAGTTGAATACCGAACTTAGGTCCAATGATTGTGAGTTTCTAATTAAATATCATATGTGATTGTCTGATATGACACATATGTATTTGATGCATTTCATAACATGCATGCTTAGATAAAGGTGTTGTGACTTGAGTAGCCAATTTGAAGTGTTTCCACGTAGAGTTTTGCTCCATGATTTCTGATTCTACACATAAAACTATGCTCCATGATTCTGTTCTGATTGAGTCCTATGGGCTAGTATTTGTATAAGTATGTGATAGGCACTCGGTTACAACAATAAGAACGAATATGAGTCTCATGCATATAACATTATAAGATTGATATCCATGGAAGGAATATCTATGAAATATGTGATATGTCTTTATGATCCGATGAACTCATCAATGATGATTCACTCATTGAGTTCGCAAAACTCACCCAAAATTTGCAAATATTTTTCAGGATAAAAAAAATACCCCATTAGGCCAACAGGAGTATACTTATAGCATTCAAGTGAAGGATACAGGTCGGGATCAGTTCGCGCTGAATTGTATTTCTTTATTTTCGTATTGAATTTTGTTTATTATGAAAATTTTGTATTGGATAATGTATTCAAAATTTTTTGCACAATGTGTATACAAATGTATTTATGTTTTAATATAAAGACATTATGATCAAAATGTTTTGTTTTTGTAATGGGCCCCGATTGGCTATTGAAATCTTATTGATTGTACTATGTTGATTGAAAAAGTTTATGATTGAAATAGGCCGAATTGATTATTGATTTTTCGCAAAAGTGTGCATTATTTCAAAAGAAAAAAAGAGACTTTATATTGAGTTTTGACTGTTTGAGTGTTCTAGCACGCCATCCTCGCGGGGTACGAACTCGGATATCACCCATCGATGTCGAGTTCGGGTCTTGCGAGAATAGGGTGCTACATTTATATGGTATCAGAGCCCAGAAGTACTATCTTATATGGGCATTCTGTAATATGTGTCAATTTACATGCATTTTAGTCATGTCATAGCAGACGGTAGCGACTGATCCCTAATCTAAGTCACACGCATGAGCTTGTGTTAAGTGCTTAAGTTGGTTGAGATAGTGAGAAAAGTGATGATATGTCAGAAAGTGAGAAAATGGAAGTTGTGGATATCTAGAAATGAGAAATAATATGTGATTGAATATGGCAGACAAAGATTTAACATAATTGTATTGGCGGATTTATTATTAAATATGACACCAAGATTGTACTGTGGTGATATATCCTCGAATATGATATAAATGTGAATGTATTGTCATAAATTGTTTGAGAAAAATAGGGATACGAGTAGAAATGAGGAGATTAAAGTATATAAGCAGATGGTAATGAAAACATAAATTTGTTATGATCATAAAAGGATGAATTTGCAACCGAAATGGTTATGTGCTTATCGTGACAAGAGTTTATAATTCAGTATAAGAAGATATTAAGAGAATTAAGACCAAAATATCATAATGGTTATGCATCAGTAATTCTGAATTGATTGAGGATACATATATGGGAAAATAAATAGACAAAATTGACATTACATGAGATAAATAATGTGTGTTAAGGAGAAAGTTAGAAATGCATATAAGATAGGATTTTATGTAAGAATAAGAAAGAGGTAAGCGAAAGCCCCATAGTTAAGTTAATTTGTTATTGTGAGTACATATTTGATAATGGGATTATCATGACAAGTGAGATTATTGAGCATATGGATATTATATGTGTGGGGTAATATATGAAGCAATCTAAGACTTATTGAATATTGTTAGTCATAGTTTTCATAGTCCAAAGTCTATGACGAATTGGAATAATACATGCAAGTGAAAATAGTGATCAATAGAGGATAGATTGAGGTTATTAATGATGTTACTATGAGTGATGAATTTTGTGAAAAAGAAGAAGGGTACGATCGTCGCACAATCCCCACGATCAAGGACGGATACAAAAGAAAAATTGTTGTCTTGAATCAAATGAGATTAAGGTATCCTAAATGTGAGTTAATAATTGGTAAATTGTCTTAAAGTGCATCTCTAGAAAAGATGGAATGATCTTGATGATATATATATCAAGGTATAAGGGTAAATGAACTGTTTGATGCTTTACCAAGCCTTATCAGAAAGGATATTATTATCGTATAAGTTATGATAGGAATTAATCTCCTAGAGATTACTAAGAATGTTTGATTAGCAATGATGATAATAGTGGATTGATAAAGGTTATATGAACAATATATATGATTGTAGCAAAAAGTCTTCCTTTGAAGAAGAAGAATTTCACCGAATTAGGTTAAGCAGATCAGATAGTTTACTTCAAGAATGATCAATAAAGGAACAAATCAGAAATGAATCTGTAATGAATCAAAAGTGAATATTGGAGTTCTAATCCTAACGAAGGCTCAAGGATACGATGTTGAATATGCTACCGAAAGTATATGCATTTTTGTTGATGTAAAGTATCCAACTAGGTGAATGAAATCTTGAAATTGAGGTGACATTAAGTATAAGAGATATAAATCAGATATGATAAATGGGTTATCAACACAGGAAGTTAATTTTGCAATTAACTCGAAATCTATGGAGAAACTAGAATGAATGAGCAGGCGTTAGAGTAAATTCATATGAAAATAAAAGAAAATCAAATGAATTGAGAAAAATCGTTCAAGAAAAAGAAGTCAATTGGGGAATCGAAAGTGACATGAGATAATACTTCATTGAGGAATTAAATTCTTAAATAATTACGAAAACAAATCATAGGCACGAGGAGTTTTAGGTTATATATTTAAAGTTAACAATACCCTGATGGTATTATGGTATTGAAGATTAAAGTGATCCAAACAAAACCATATCAATTAGTTACTATGATTAGAAATGATATATCGAGTGTATTCGAAAAGCAAAGAGCATATTTGTGAAACTTGAGGATAAATTTTACATATCATGAAGGTAAAAACAATTATATGCTAAGTTCAATAGGAGTGAACTTTTGCTTGATTAAATAAAATGTTGAATCTTATAGTAAATAAATATGGCATATTGGGAGACTTAAGGAAATAGAGGCAATAAAGAACTAAGAGACTACAAAGAATACATGAGAGATTTGGAGTTCCTTAGAACTAGTTGTACGTTGGATACTACCAAATACTAAAAAGGAGTTTTTACTGATCTTATCCGGTGATCAAAATGTTTGAGGAAAAATGTGTAAACCGTATCGGTGATGAATGTAAAGAGAATTTTGAGGAATTATAACACCGATGTTAATAATATCATTTGGAATTGGAGATTATGAAATATATATTGATGTTCACATCAGAGATTAGGATGAAATCTAATGCAGCAAAAATAAAGTGATTTAATATGCATTGAGACAATTAAAGTATGATGAGCTGCTTATTTGATGCATGATTTAGAACTTGCTGTTATAGTGATTACTTTGAAAGTTTGGAGACATTATACGAACAATGAAACATTTTGGATCTATATATAAATATACATATCATTAAAGTTTGAGGTAAGTATGGAGTTTGAAAGAACTAAATATAAGGTTGAGACCATGAATAGAGTTATTGAAAGATTTTGATTAAGCGAATGAGTATTTTCCCGTAAAGCTAGTGATGTAATTTGATGCATGGAATAGAAAAATTCATTAGCTATGTAACACAATTTTAGAAATTGAGGTTACAAAGCCAAATGCAATGAAATGCATAGATTGTTGAGATGAATTTTGGGCAAATCAAAGTACTCTTAGCTATTGAAATTAAGATCGGTTTCACATGAAAAGACTAGTAAAGCCCAAATTCAGAATTAAAAACTTGTGAATCTTATTGAGGAATCAAAAATGAATCCAAATTTGAGTTTGAATTGAAAAATGATATTTGGTGACTGAATCAAAAAGGATGTGTACTTGATAAAGATAATTGAACGAAGAGATTACTAGAGAAAGCACAAGTTACAGCCTAATCTAGACATCCTAGTAGGAATATGCTGAAATCGTATTTAACTACTAAGGATGTAGAATCAAGTGATTGAGTATTTGTACTGCTAACAATCTTAACTATTAGGGATATGTTCAAAGCTTATATCTTGGAATTCATAGGAGCAAGAGATTAATGTGCCATTGAAAGTGGAAGTGAACATTTTTTAATAATATGAGATATTAAGGAACTAGTTAAGATAGTGAATGATAAAATAAGTGATTGAAGGACTTAGTGAGTCTATCGACTGTGGGAATTTAGATGAAAGTATTCGAGTGATGAGGTTATATGGGAAACGGATGAGCATATGAGGAAACAATTCCCTTACCTTATTGATCTATTCTGATATTAATTTTGAGGACGAAATTTCTTTTAAGAAAGGAAGAGTTGTAACATCTCGTTACCCATCTTAAGGCTCAAATTGTAAATGTGAGAGATTACAGAGACGTTAGGAAATGCATTGCATGTTCATGCATATTATGTCATACACATACATATAAATAGTGAAGTTGTGGCTCATGAAAATAATTGTACATGCATTCATGAATAATTTCGGGTATAATTTGATTTAGTGGTAATTTTTAGGTGTTTTGAGAATTTTGAATTTATTTATATTGAAAATTCTATTAGTTAGTAAGAATATTATATTTGTGAAATTGGTGAATTTAGGCATAAATTTTGTTAAAATTATAGAAAATATCAAGAAGACATCAAATAAAGATTTGGAAATAGTTGAATTGTAAAGATGAGAGTTTAGGGGAGTTAGTTTAAAAAGAAACTAAGTTAGAGCTTAGATGTGAGAGAAGTGACAAATGTCACATAGGCTTGGTACTTTTGTTAGAAGTAAGCTATTGTTCTATGAAAATTAAAAGGTTAAGTTATATGTCTAAGTTTATTCTTCATTGGGATCATCTTCGAGTTTTCTTTCCATACACGAAGTTTTCCATCAAACCTCTTTTAAGAGGTTTCTCTGTTTTTCCTTTTCTACACCAAACCCACTTTGCTATTTGTGTCTTCTACCCTAAAAAAACCCAAAAGATGGTCATTGTCCTCAGTGAAGTACGTAAACTGCATGGAGTTTAGAGCTTGAAGATTTTGGAGTTTTCAAACGGTAAGTAGTGAATAAATGTTGGACCCCGAACTTTGAGTGACAATTTGACGTAGAAATATGAATGATCAAGTGGATGAGTTGATTGAAATGAAGTTATATAGCAAGAATTAAAAAGAAAAAGTGTAAAAATTTGAAGGATTTAGAAAGTTTGACTTTTTGGAGAGAGAATGTTTGACTTTGAGAGTTGACTTTTGTTTGAGGC
>JANJEY010000005.1:72889584-72910092 GCA_024703695.1 Erythroxylum cataractarum
AGTTTACTTCAAGGGAATGATGAGTTTCATATCATGATAGTAGTTGACTATTGATAATGACACTATTAAATGAATCTAGAATCAAGTATGTTTTAAAGAATAAAGTAGATCATTACTTTAATCTTAAAACATACAACTTAAGCATTCGTTTATTATGGACTACAATCTTGATGAGTGATGAACTCATATGTGTTTCATTATAATTCTTGATATAATCGAAATGAATTTTTACAGAGTATTAATCCAGTGTCTGCATGTTGGAATTATTAATTGAAATATGTATCATGAAACATTCACTCAAAAAAAGAGTTTATAGTAATATCATCACTTCTAGATGTTTTATGAAAATTGGTGATTAAATTGGCTCCAGGAGTTTGATGAACTAGCTACCCATCAAGTCTTAACACCAAGATAAGATCTTGTGTGTTAATCACCATATAGAGTACAACAGGAGATCTAGAAGGAAAAACCAACATAAAGGCAAAACGGTAATTATACATTTTGTTGTGCAGATTGCTATAATAAGGTTCATAATAGGGTTTACAATTGGACATATTATTTGAAATATGTGTTCTAATAATATTTAGTAATTCAAAAGTTCAATTGATTGTCTTAAGTAGAATGACATTTAGTAAATAAGCTGGAATTAATTCTAATGAGATTAAATTAATTCCGGGCTTATTGGATCTTGAATTATATAAGTCCAATTAGATTCCCCATTTGGCCTCAAGAAAGGTTATCAAACAAAGTAAAAGATATAAATGGAGGTTTTAAAGCCCATGATTGAGTGTTGAGCTTGCACTAATTAATGATTAATTAGAAGCCCAAATGAACATTTAGAAATGGTCTAGATTTTGGTTTAATTTAATTAATTAGATTAATTATATTAAAACAAAATTCTTAAAGAAATGGAAGGTTGAATGTGCAGCTGCACATTTAGCATTGAATTGCTAAATAAAGATGGTATTTTTCATGCATTATCATCATTAAACGGAGTAATGATCATGTCATTAAATGGTTTAATGGTTGTCTTTTAATGATGGCATGTAATGTAACCTTTTTAGCATTCATTTGATTACAGATGAAAGAGGTGTTTTGATGAATGATCTTCCTTCTTTCATCACTAAAACCGAAATTGACATGTCATTTTAGGTTATTGGTCTTTTCATATAGCCATCTTAAAACAAATAAGAAGAGTCTCATTTAATGGCTTCTTTATGTTTGATTAAAAAAATGTGTGATGCATTGGATGCTCTTCCTCTTCTTTCCTTTCATGCATAACCGAAATTGACAAGGTGATAGAGAGGTGTTCTTGCATTTTTGGACTCTCTCTCCTTTCATGCATGTGTTAGCCGAAATTTGCATAAGAAGTGTCTCATCTTTGGCTTCTTTCTTCTAAGAAAAATCTCCTATAAAGTTTTCTTCTCCTTTCCTACTAAAGGATCTTGTTAACCAAGTTGTCTAAAAAGAACAAGTGGTAGATCAGATTGGTTGAGGATATAATATCGAGAAGAGGAAACAATAACAAGAAAAAGAGCATATATCACTTTGGAGAGGATACATTACCGAGGATCGGATAGCACAATGAGGAGTTAAAGCTATAACAAAGGAGTCAATAATATTTCTACCATCTTGTTCTTATGTTAAATATTATCCTTATATCGTGTCATGTTGGATTGACATGTTGATTTAGTTATCTTGCTTCTGCGGTGTTATGATTTCTAAAAAAGTTTTGAAATCTACCATTTAACCAAATCTTGCATGTTTTATTTTCCGATCTAACAGTTAAAGTGAGTCAAAAGCTCTATATTTATGCTAAAGGGTTTTACGGGCGCGTGAATAGTTGCGTGAATAAGAAAACCCCCAACCTTAATTGTCCCATCATGCTTCAGGGGCGCAAGCATGGAATGGAGCCGCAAGCGTGAGGAGAAGGGCCGGGACTGCGGCTGCAGCTGTGGCTTCGTACTGCAACTTGTAGCTTAGAGAAGAAAATAGTGAGAGGGGCAGCAACTGGGACGTGTGTAGTAAGTTGAAACCTTCAATCTTTATCAGTCCAATCAATGAACAGTAAGGCATAGTGAAAGGCATAAAGGGTTGCTACAAAATAGTGGGCAGGTAGTGCGAGAAGGAGAACCGAAGGGGTCTTCGGTAGGGCTACAAGATAACGGCTGAAACATTTTTTTTGGAAAGACTCATGAAGGGCTAGATGTCCCGACACCGGTCAGAGGTGACATCAACGCTGACGACTTGGGTTAAGTATTTTTTAATTATTTTGTTGTTTATTTCTCTCATTAGAAATTGATTGTGATGTCTTATGTTAACTTATTTGAGTATTGTGTATGGATAATTAGATTTTCATTATTATTCAATTATTTGTGTATGAACTCATTGGGTTTTGTGAAAAGATGATTTTAATACGTTCATTGAATCGTTTAATTGCAAAATCATTGCTAGAATTTCAATATAATCCATAATTGTTGTGTTGAAATTCATGTCTAACAACTGATGATTCGTAATCATTAGGGATAGCATAACCTAGGTTAAATGAAGCATCGCAGGTGATTGTTGCCTTGATTAATCGATTTACTTAATTCATAATGCTACTGCCTAGTTAAATCTAAAGATCGTATTCTAGATTATTCGGTGGTTAGGTTTAATTAACGATCGTATCTTGATTAAACAAAACTTAAAGAAAAACTCGGATTAATTATTAACTCACAATTAATAGTTGCTAGTAGAGATTTGAGAATAATAAATCAATGAAATATGCTTAATTTAGGTGTAGGTCGAGATTGGACCAAAGAATCGGATCCCTACCAAATTCATCACTTTTATCATTTTTGTAGGTTTTCTTTAATTTGTTTTTATTAGTTAGTTTCATTTTATTTTCTTCTTTAAAAAATCCAAAACCCCCTATTAAACCTAAACACCAGTTAATTTCATTTTATAAACTTTACACATATTCTTTGTAGGATCGAACTAGACTCACTACTACTATAGTAATAGGTCTAGTTATTTTATTTTGACTAGCGTAACGATGCATGGTCACTAATTTTAACGTTTTCTATATGCATATTAAGGAACAACTGGAGTCTGTCATGTGATTTGCTTCTGGATTGATTGTTTGCCTATTTTTAGACCACTATAGGCTTAGCCTAAATTGCACTATTTTGAGTTTGTTTCCATCTCCAGTTTTTACTTAATCTTATCTAAACTTTTTTGAAAGTATATGAAACTTTTCAAACACCTAGAAATAAATGAAATAGGACTTACCATATGTGAATTGAGTGATTGAACATTAGAATTCAAGATTGAGCATAATGCATTCCAAAGAGAACTTACCTGTACATAAATGATTTGTATGCATATTTATCGCTCATATATGTAGAATATGATTAAAATGTGATTTTGACTCCCTCTAATGGTGGTAAGTTATGAATTGCATGTATGAACAGAGATACAGATTTTATGACTTGAAATGTATATCATATGACTTGTCAATATATGAGTTGTGAAATTAGTGAATGGTTAAAGGAAATGTTGCAATGCATGCTCTATTGTCTAGGTGGTGGATAGATACACATGCCTTAAGGATATAGCACAACTGCTACAGTTTTACACCAATGGTGTCTTCATTTCAAGACTATAATGTCTTCATAATTTAATGCCTTTAGGTATCTACAGTTTGATGCCTTCGGGTATCCACAGTTTTGATGTCTTCGAATATCCACAACTCCTATTATCCTCACCCACAGAAATGTGCAGACTTAACACAGAAAGTAAAGTAAATGGTTATAAATAATAAATACAACATAACAACATAAATAATTGGTATTGATGAGCATTTGCATTTGTATTAATAATTTGAACCAATGAGAGTTGGATATCAATATTTAGCTTATAAATTTGCATTTTTGGTATATGGATAATATGTTGAAGCATATTTGCACTATATACTTTGCTTAAGTATGTCATCATTGTTTATCTGAGCGTTGAATGCCAATGTTTGGTTTATGAACGTGAATTTTTGGTATGTGAGTAGTGATATTTCTAAATATGTGTGCTTGGCAGATGACTGATATGAGTGGTCATCTAAACTAAGTTTTTTTTCACTAAGCTTTCAAGCTTAGCACAGGTGTTAATCCCTGTAGGTTCAAGTCATAGGAGTGAAGTACAAGGAATATATGTAGCGACCAAGGCCAACAGCTAGGGGTAAAAGTACCTTTAGATGTGTCTTTTGATTAAAGAATGGTTATATATGTAATAAAGGAAATTTTATGGTTTCCTTTTGAATTAACATGTAAATATAAAGGTGTAATACTACTTTTCAATGATAAAGTTAAATGATATGAAATTTTGTAATACGGATATGTATAATATTGAATAAAAAGATTAGTGATGAGAGTCCCTATAAATGAATAGAAATCTATGTCGTGACTGTTTATATAGGAATTTGGTTGCCAAGTATGTGGATGGTTATAGGTTTCCATATAGGGGGTATTACATTATATGTCTAAAGTTTCTCATCTATAGGTTGATGTATTTTGATATTATTTATGACCTATCCTTGTTAAGGATAGTTCAGTCATTACTCTTTGGATATGACATAAATTATGTGAAAGTAGTTGAGTAATCAATGTAGGATCTTACCTTAAAGTAAATAAGGAAACTAATTTGTTGTTTTCCATTAGTATTGATTTAGGGAATCTTTGGACAAGGTAGAATAATGCTTTGCAAAATAATTTTCAAATGTCATTAATAAAATTAATTACCAATGGTGGAGAACTTACATGATCAGACTCAAATAAAGTATATAATGTTTCCACGCTTTATGTCTACTCAGTACAATATATGATGAAATAATTGAATTATATGAAAAATCATACATTAAAAAAAATTAATCAAAACCATTTTGAGATTCTTGTTTGAGAGGTTATGATATGTTACTGGATAAATTAAAAGAAGTTTAATATATCTAATCTTAAATACAATTTAGGCTTTTAATTTATATCTATTGCCAACATATTTAAGAACTTAATGGGTTACACATAAAGAACGATTAAAAAGAGAAAAGGTAATTAATCAAGTTAGACTTGGTTATAAAATTTGAGAAACTTTAAATGTTAAATATAAGATATTTAATAAATAAAGACCAATATAAGATACTAGAACTTATTTAAGCTAATTATGATTAGACTTACATAGAGTATATAGTATTTCCATGCTTTATGTCCACTCAGTACATTGTATGATGAAATAATCATGCATGAAAAGATTAATCAAAACTATTGACATTATTGATGCTTGAGAGCTCATGATATATCGCTGAATGTCAAACTTGAAATATACATGTATATATTATTTAATTAGATAATCAAAGATAAATTAAAAGAAGCTTAATATATCTAATCTTAAATACAATTTGGTCTTTTAATACATATCTATTACCAACATATTTAGGAACTTAATGAATTACACATAAATAACGATTAAAAAGAGAAAAGGTAATTTAATCAAGTTAGACTTAATTATAAAATTTGATAAACTTTAAATGTTAAATATTAGATATTTAATAAACAAGGACCAATATGAAATACTAGAACTTATTTAAACTAATTGGTATTTAATTAAAATTAATTATAATTATACATATTAAAATTAAAATAAAATATAATTCAATTAAATTATCAAAGCCCAAATCCTATTATAAAATAGTGTAAGCTCTAAAGGAGTTAGCATTCTTTACTTATCCATTTTTACACCATTTATAAAGTTCTTTCAATTTGTTTTGTGCACACCATTAGATGTTGGATATGTTTATGACTATAGTGATTGCGATGAACCGGTTTAAAATATAGTTCGAAAGAAATTTTAAGAAAAATACTAAGTTATATAATAAGGTTTGATTTGTATTTATATTTTATTAAATTCATACATTAATCATGTTATAGAATTTAAAGTAGTATTGACTTTTAAAAAATTAAATGAAAGGATTTTATTTTTATTCCACTGCAAGTAGGATTAGATCTTGTCTTGATTTCCTTACACTCTATTCCCCATAAATTCTACGATAGATGGCAAGAACTTTAGTTTTAAGAAAGCACAAAGGCTTAGCAAACTCACATTCATTGGTGCTCCTAGGAACTCCTCTTCCATAATCTTCACAATCCCCTGTCTGCATTCAATCCCAAAACATTATAAAACAATAATAATTATGTCATGACCCACCAAACCCAAACTTTTTGTTTATGAGATTATATTGAATTGTTGAATAAGCTAAATGAGTGAGAATTAAAACCTCAAATACGCTAGTTAGAAAGTCGAAATGCATTTAGTTGTTTTAAATCAATCTGTGATCACTAGTTGCCAAATATTAAAGGTTTTTAGTTATTTGCTAAATGTAGGCCTCAATCCATAACATTTTAGATATATGAAAATCCTATTGTCAAAATATAGTAACTATAAAATTCAGATAAAAGGTATGAATTGCCACGTAATGTTCTTAAAAAGTCTAAGTTAGTCCCCTAACATTATTTATAGTAGCACTTTATATCTTTATGTTTTCAAAACAGTATTGATAACACCTTAAATCCTAAAAAGGTTAAATTTTAAGGAGTTTCTAGTATATTAGTCATTGGTACAGCCTATGTGATGTCATGATTAGGTGATGTGGACCAACTAGACATTAATGTAATCTTTAAAATGATTTTTTAAAAATATTAGTTAAATGTGTCATTTTCACCTTAATATTTCACAAAAGGCCTAAATAAGCCTTTAACATTATCTCTGTTACCACTTTTGCTTTTATCCAGAATGTAATGAGTAATATCTTAGTAATGATAGGGTGTAAAGTGGTATTATAGATAACAATGAGGGCTTAATTAAACCTTCTATAAAATGTTGAGATGCAAATCACATATTTAACCTAAACTTTAGAGTTGTTAAAATGTAATATACCATAATTATTCATGTAAGCAATAAGAAATAACTTATAGTCTTATAAAGATCAACTTTTGAAAGGTAACTTAGTTATATTAGTTAAGTGTCTGTTTGTTTCCATTTTTTAATTTTTTGATTTTATTTTCAAATTTAATAAAAGAAACATGTTTGTTTGAGTTTTGTTTTGTTTTGGTTTTTTCTAATTTTCAAAATTTATGAAAACCACAAAAGTATTTTTTGGTTTTTTATAATCTGATTTTCTATTAACTGAATGTATATTATTTATTTTTTAATATATTCATAATTAATAATAAAAATGAATAATTTAATTTTTATAATTAAATTAAATATAATTAATTTAATAATTATTAATAAATATAATTAAATTTAAAATATCTTCAAAAATATATAATTCAAATAAAATTTTAATTTAATAATTAAAATAAATTTAAGAATAAATATTAATTTATTCAATAAAATAAAATAATTTTATTAATAATATATTAATAAATATTATATAAGAGATTAAAATAAAATTAATTAACTCCTACAATTCATTCGTGTGAATATAGACTAGAGTCACTTTTGATTATGCAATTAAAAGTAATTTATCTTTAAATTTTATATAATATATAATTATCGTCGTCGTCATGATTATTATCACCTAATCGAAGTCCCGTTGAGGCACATAATCTGGAAAGGTTTAATAGTACGCAACTTTACCCTACGTAATAGAGAAGTTATTTTAATAGACCTAATATATAATTATCATCAATAATAAAAATATAACTATATTGATAATAACAACAAAATATGTTTTTGTTTTTATTCAAAAAAACTAAAACTAAAACTAAAATTAACAACAAAGAACAGAAGTGAAACTAAATGATCCTTTAATAAACTCACATTTGTTAGAGGGCTTGAGAACTCCTTTTCTATAATCTTCACAATCCTATATCTCCATTCAATTCCAAAACATTATAAAACAATAATAATTATGTCATATCCCACCAAACTCAAACTTTTTGTTCTTAGGATTATATTGAATTATTCCCTAACTTTTAATTATTTGGTTACTGATAATAGATAAAACAAGAAAGCACAAAATTGGAATAAATTTTAAACAATCTCAGACTTTTATTCCTAAGAGGGATGTAAGTATAAGCTGAAAACAAATATCACGAATAAGAAATAAGAGATATTATTAGAATATTATTAATTTATTATCAAAATATTATTAAAATATTATCAAGATATTGATTCTCATCATAATATTATCATAAAAAAATTTAGTAATTATTTTTTTGTCGCTTTTATTCTTATCATAAAAATCATTTATAATTATCTAAATAATAATAATCTTGTAAATATTTGAATATTTTATTAATTATTTATAAAATATTTTATCAATTAATTATTTACAAGATCAAACATATAACAATGAAACATAAATAAAAAATGTTCATTATTATTTTTAATATTTAATACCAAATATTAATATAACTATTAACTTTCTTTGATATCATACCAAATACTCATAATCAATAATTTCATTGCTATTATGATTTTCACTTTCCATTTCTATTCTCATTTTTTTTATTCTGAGCCCTTCACTATTGGTTACGAATCGAGACTTTTTTTAGTCATTTGTTGAATGACACAAATAGTCATAATGTGGGATTCAAAGCCATAACATTTCAGATATGTTAAGATCATACTAATCAAAACATAGTAATTATAAACTTTAGGCAAAAGGTACAAATTGACACCTAATGTTGCTTAAAAGTCTTAGTCTATATGTTATATCACGTTAAACATTAATATTTTTAAAATAGTATTGATAGTACCCTAATTCTTAACAAACTTAAATTTTTGGTAGTTTCTAGCATATTAGTCATTAATTTAGCATATGTGATGTCATGACTAGGTGATGTGGATCAACTAGAAGTGATGTAATCTTTAAAATATTTTTATAATGTTGGTTAAAAAATGTGATTTTTACCTTATCATTTTGCAAAAGGCTTGAACAAGTTTTTACCGTTATCTCTATTACCACTTTTAAAATATAATAAGTACTGATTTGGTGGTATTTTAGATAACAATAAGAACTTAATTAGACTTTTTAGAACGTTGAAGTGCAAATCACACCTTTAATCTAAACTTTAGAATAGTTAAAAGTTAACATACCAAAATTATTCATGAAATTAATAATAAATAACTTAAAGTCTTATAAAGATTAACTTTGCAAATAGTATAATACACATAAATTATCTTATATTCATTAATAAACTTTTTTATTTATATAAATTTAAAACTTCAGCAATTATTTAAATTGAGTTTGTTATAAATTTAAGTCGTTGATCCGTCAAGTATTGTATTTAAAGTAAATAGTAGCTAAGAATTTAGGAAATAATAAATTAAATCTTGCGAATTAGTAGACAAAATTGGTCATTGCAGCATTATAACTTGACTGTGCCTCTTCTTATCTTGCAAGTTCCCACAAAAAGAAAAGAAGAAAAGAATTAGGTAATTAGTCTCCTCTCGTCTTACGTACAATTTGATATGTATATATCCAGTTTGTACTTATTTGTTGTAATATTTTTAACTTGTCCACATCAATCCAATCCATTTGTGTGGTATTTCATTATCTCTTTCTGATCTTTTGTACACTTATTGCCACGTATCACAAGTAAAAGAAAACCTTTACTTTCCCTTAAAAGTTACCAAAGTTATTATTATAATTCATTAGCACAATGGATCATGATCAACAGGTAGATGCTCATTTAGCCCTAACACTTAATTGCAAGGAGAAGAGAAGCCTTTTAGTTTGGGCTGGTGTAGTGGTACTGCTTCCACTGCAACATGCATTAACTAATAGAGTTTGATATGTTTCTGGCTTAGATTGGATGTGCTGTTCTTGTCAAGTGTTCACATTTTTGTGTTTTTTAATGAGATTTATTTGTTAAATCAAGTGCTTATTAAAGATACTCATTATGGATATAATTGATTAAAAAACCCATTTTAGCTTATTTAAATATTAAAAAAAAGGAGTAGAAAGTGATTGGAATATAGTACAAGTCATGTATTTATTTTAATGGTGGAAATAGTTGGATTTGCACATCTTTTATGTTGGCAAAGTCCTTGGAGGACACATACAAAGTTCTGTTTCATGTTCATCTTTGATATTAACTACAGGTAATTACTTGTACTTTTTTTTTTCTTTTGCTAATTTTCTTTTTGGGAGAAGAATGCAAGAAAAAGAGAGAACAAAATAAAGAAAACAAAAGAAAACAAAATTCGGTCGTTTCTTTTTTTCTTTCTAGCTGCAATTAGGTCTTCTTCGGTTTCGACTCTTTTGTTCGAAAATCTTCAACCTTGTGCGTGCACTAGGGTTTTGATCACTTCTTCGAATACGGTTGCTCTCTTCCTAAGGTATTGTAATTTTGCTTCAATTTCTCTGTTTCTACGTGTTTGGCTGGGTTTAGAATGGGAGAATTGATCAGTAGTGCTCTCGAACCCTAGTTCTCATTTGAGTGCTCAAATTTGGGGGAAAGTTGAATAAAGGAAAATTAATCTATTTTGAAGAGTTTTGGTGTGTCAGTCGAGGGAGATTGAGGATTTCAACTGGGTCAAGGAGTTAAATTTGGTGCATTCAGCTTAGGTTTTTGTGATTAGTTGCCTTGCATTGAAATTTCGAAATTCCAACTTGTAATTGATCATATCTGTCTGCATTTCCGCTTGGTGCCCGCGTTTGAGTGTCTCAGCTGTTCTTTTTTTCTTTGTTCTTGGGGATGCTTAAATTTAAGCTTAGTACTCTAATTTGCAATAACTAATTGTGGGCTTCATATTTTTCCTAATTTTCTGAATTGCTCTTTGGACTGAAGGTCAATGACACTAGTAAAAAAGGATTTTATCTTTTTAATGGGCATTTTTTTTCCTGAAAGGGGACTGTTATCATGTGTCAAGTAAAGTCTTAGAATTTAGAGAATGAATCTTTGGATAAAATGAGCACGGCCACTTCCTTTAGCCTATAAACGTGCCCAGGTAGTTGCATTATATGAGTCTGCTGGGCACATGATATTATTTTCATCATCAAGGAAAGAGCAGGAAATTTGGAGAAAGGAATAATTTTAAATCCTTAAATACATAATAAAATAATGATGTTGTTAAAGATGATACTTCTCTGTTATTTTGCAGTTTGTTATTAGTGGCCCAAGCACAGCGTAGATCTCTCAAGTTTGAAACGTCATCAAAGGGAGCATTACCTTGAAACTTTCAAAGCTGTCTTGAATGAATATCTTTTACTAGGAGGATGGAATCACTAGTCTCCTTGGACTCAGAGGCACACATCATTCTTGAAGAGACTCCACTTCAGGGTAGAGATCCTGATTTCACGTCATTGACTGCAGGTGACACGCAACAAAAGCAACCTGGTATATTTTTTTGCTTATAATTCATGTTCTTTTCTTTCCCCTAATTTAGTTTAGTTTAATTATATCATTTGGTGCAGCGTTATATTTATGCTTTTAATGATTTGAAAATGCTTGATACAGTGAAGAAACCAACAAGGCAATGGGCTGCTTGGACACATCAAGAGGAAGAAAGTTTCTTTGGTGCATTACGACAAGTTGGCAAGGCATGTTGATGGTGGCATCACTTTGGCTTTTGAATGTTCTGGATTTTGTTTTCAAACGATTGTATTTTCTAACTTGTTTGTGTTTTAATTGCAGAACTTTGAGAAGATAACTCGTCGTGTCCAAAGCAAAAATAAGGATCAGGTAAATTGCTTAAGGTTTTAGCATCAATTGATTGCGTCCTTTTTGACCTGTTTGTTGTTTGTTGTTAAGTTATTAAACATTATTCCTGTTCTCCTTCCCTTTTTTCATTTTTCTTGAAATATTCAGGTCAGGCACTATTACTATCGTCTTGTTAGGCGTATGAACAAGTTGCTGGGACCTGGATTGTGCTTAGATGCAAAAAATTCCAAAGATACAAATGCTGCTATGCTTCGATGGTAATATCTAACAGAGGCTGAGTAGCTGCTTTTCTTTTTTTATGTGCATCATAGGTTGAGAGGACATCCACTGAAACATATATAGAAGAGGGACCATATTTGATGTCAGTAAATCTAAAACAGGTTTTGATTATGCGTGATTCTTTGTAGACATCCATCTAGAACATTTTAATTCATGAATCGATTTTATTGTATGAACTTAATTTTCTATGAGTTGTCTAAGTCAAATGTATCTGGATATCATTTTTTAGTAATGATAAAAATATTTGATTATTTTCACCAGACATCTTCTTGACTGGATCTGTTTTTGTCTTTGTAATCTCCACATCATTAACAGGTGGTCTTTATTGGAGAAGTATAGCTGTAAAGCTTCAAAGCTTCATTTGAAGCCCAGAAGGTTTAAAATATTTGTAGAAGCCCTGGTTAGTCTAGAATGTCTATATTTCCACATATTAATGCCTTTAATATAGGAACTTGGTTATTCTCTTGACTTGCTCAACTTATTGGTATATCATTCCAATGAAGGAGAACCAACTCTTGAAAGACCGAAAGAAGAATGTAAGGAAACGGCCTTCACATGGAGAAAATGGATCACCTGCGGCTCCAAGCATTGTTGCAAATCAGAATAGGGCATCAGGGCAAGATACTAGAACTGTGAAACTGGTTCTGTTGGACAGCCAAAATATGCCAAAGTTGGGATCTGGAAAACTAGGACGGAATATAAACATAGGAGTTTTCCGTAGCAATAATAAAGGGGATCCAACTTCTTTAAAAACTGCAAGGAAAAGGCGGAAACAAGGTGATTCCTCATCCATATAATTCTTAGTTCTTGATGTGGTATAGTTTAACTTGGAACCTGAAATGAATTTATCGCAGATCTCTGTTATCTTCATTATGTCTGATGAAAATTTTGGTTTTCTTTCCATACATGCTTACTATTGTTGATTGTTTCGGTGTATACTTGTATCTGATTCTACTTTTCTTGAAATGGCACCATGCATTCAACACAGGAATGTAGTTGAGAATGGTATGTGGATTAAGATTACACTTGATAGAAAGTACCATAAGGCAAATTCTTGATTTCATTTTGTTTAGAGCTAGCTTAAAGATTGCAGAATCCATAACTTCATCATTCTTAATACATTCTATCTCATCAGCTGCATATAAAAAATGGGAAAAAGCTGCAATTGCTGGGGTTTCTTTGGTTGCTGAAGCTGCTGAGCATTTGGAACGAACGGTGATAGATAAGGAGGCTGAATGTGACCAAGGTATGGCAAGAATGAGGTTTATCATCACTAGTTATGTTCCTCCAGGTGATTTGATAATGTCCTCTGAAGTTCCATAACTGAAAGTAGTTTACATTTTGAAAATCCAGGGCAATCAAGTCTTGAACCAGTTGAAAAAGCTCTGCCTCCATTGCCTTCACAAAACAATCATGTGGATAGCAATGTGCATAATAATATGAAACTTAAGCTCCAGTTATTCCCAATTGATGATGCTACTCGAAGAGCCTTAGAGATGGTGAGAAAGAAGAGAAAATAGTACTATAATGTTATGAGAAGTCTTACCATTGAAACATTTTGAGAACTTACTTAAGCATTTTTTTTATTAGGATAAACATAATCCCCATCTAGAGCTCACCCTTAGTATGCGGAAAAAGATATCATCAATTTTGGAACATTTGAACCGGAAATGGGGTAATTCAAGTGTAGCATCTGGAGAGCTAATGCTTTTCCCTTACAATGTCCATAGAGAAAACCTAGTCAGTTGTCAAAAGTGGACACCGGAATCTGTATTCAGTGCAGCTGATGTATATGCTTTCATTGGAAGACCTCCTGTCTTTCGCTTGAGGTATTTTCTGACTTTCCTTTAATGCTATTCGAGAACTTATCCTTGATATATGTATACTAACTTGTGCATTCTGAATGAAGGTATGGTTGGTTTCCTATCGAGGAGTTGACATCTCCAGATGGCAAGAACCTTCCATTTCCGGGTATGGATACGATGGATATGGAACATGGGAAAAGAAAATCTTTGGCCCATGTATCCACATGTTCATCAAATGATCAATCTCACAAATTTATGGACTCCTGTGATAATCAGATTAATGTTATGAACGAGAATCATGCTTGTGATCCCTCTTCTGATGTTCCTGATGAGGTATTTGTATGCTTTTATGCAATAGAAAGATATAATTGTGTTGGGCACTCTAACAAAAATGGAATGGATTCCAAAGCCCGTCAGCCTTGGCTGCAAATATTATATGGAATATGATGTAGACTGGCAACCATAGTACATTAAACTTTTGAAAGATAAGAGTTAATTTGCTTTGCATCTCTTAATTTTCTTTCCATTTCATGCTGTATGTTTTAGTAGTTGAGGATTTCAAAACTCTGGTTTGTTCTAATCTTAATGGGGATTTTCAATTGAATTCATGCACTTTCAATGACTGAGATGGTTCAATGCAAATACTTTTCATGTAGGACACTTTGTCTGAACTTAATCCTTGGTTTATGTATCCTTAGGACGACCTACCATTGTGCAATGGCACTGCTGGGGAGTGGGCCGACAGCCTTACCAACATTAGTGTGGGAGATCTACTTGCAGAAGTGCCCCATGATGAAAATCTTCAATGTACTGAATCACCGATGACTCAGAGCAATCAATGCCTTCAGCAGATTCCTTTCAGTTGTGACTCCTTTGATGCTGCTATCGCTGCTCATATGTCAAAGCATCAAAATAAGTCTGTCTTTTGCTCCACTGCGGTGTCACATACATCTTCTATCTGGGATGCTGAAGAAACATGTGATGCATTCTCATTTCAAAAGAATAACACTCTGTATCAAGAAGTTCCTACTACATCTTGCATTGCTTCTTATGGGACTGACAAACAGATGACTCAAATGTGTTCAGCGCCCTCTGGTACCCTTTTGGAGGTATAATTCTCTGTAATTTTTGTTTATTTATTTGCTAGCAGCAAGGAACTGTTCATGGCATTACTGTGTACCTCCCCTTTTGACAGGAATTAGCAAATGCTAAGGGCTTTGTTGAGAATCCTTCTGATGAGGACCCTATAAATGAATGTCAGTTTGACGTGCAGGATGTTGAAAACCCAGGAATGGATTTGACTGGGCTAGCGGACATCTATTGGGTATGCTCATTCAAATTTGGTGTTATTTCTATGCACTTGTCTTCTATTAAAGCATGAATTGGTCAGTGTGCTGAAGATTATTCCCTTCAATTTGCTGAAGCGAGATAGTTTTATCATTAGTAACTTGTCACCTAGGTGATATTTAACAGCATATTTTTGCAGTTAAAGACATTTCTTGCTTTATTTCGGCCAAATCATTCTTTTCTCATCAAATTTTGCTTTTCCTTCGTGCAGCCTGACTCGCTAGGACCAATTGATTTGGATATGACATCATCTAAATATCACAGTGAAGATGTTATTCTTAGTGATAGCCTTAGTGGTTTGAACCGTTTGATTGCAAGCAGCCTGGACGCATTTCAAAATTGCTCCTTTTTTGGGTTGGACAAGAAAGATCCATCATCTAAAGTAGAAGCTCGAGAAACCGTTTCTTTCTCAGACTTCAAGGTTGGTAGTGGGGTTTGAAGAAACTTGTACCGTAATGGGTTTTAAGAGATGAAGTCATACTTGGCTAAGCATGAAGAGGGTTGTCAGAAAGTATACGGATCACATTATCTGACTTGAGTGTGCTAAAGGGACTATTGCAACCGAAAGAAATTTCTGGCTGTTGTATGTTGTTAATGTTAACTGATTTGAATCTCCAGGATATGTACAAAAATAGATGCTAAATGTTTTAACACAATTCTCCTTTAACATGCACTTTCTATGTAAAGTGTTCAGAGTTATTGTAAACGAACAGTCACGACCCTGATACATAAAAGGAACTCTCATTTCGTGTCTGATATTGTCTCATGCCTGTTTTTGGGCTCCATTCATTTTGGAAAAACTAATGTTGGACCATATCATTGATCGGATTGTTGATTCTGATTTTTGAAATTTCTTATAATAGTGGGAGAATTAGGTCAAATTTTAAAAGAATTAAACACTAATTTTTTAATTTTAACTAATAAAATAAATTAGGGGTTTAAGATTAATGAATCAATTAATTAAAATTAACAAGATAACAAATCAAATCAATTGAGCTTATCTCAATTCAAGAAAAATATCTTATCTAAAATATTTATCATTGATCTAAAAAGAATAAGTGGTGTAATTCAAACAATTAGTTTGAAATATATTAGGATAATTATAATAGGTCTCAAATTTTCTTAAATTAATTTATTTAAACCTAGCATTCAAACTAAAACTTACTATTTATTGACTGGGTATGATAATCTTCCATATCAGATAAATGATAACAATAAGCTTAGGAGAAAACTAAACTCTAAATTAAATAATTGAGATAGCTGCAACTATTTAACTTAATTTTCTTATTTATCATAAATTAAATATGCAATTTTATAAATAAATTATTTACTACTTGTACCAACCATTCATGACAATTATAAATCATTGAATTCAAAGATAATTATTTAATAATCGACATTAAATTAAATTGTCAAATTAATCAATATTAATTATTTATCAAATATAAGAACTCAAACAATAAATACTTAAATTAAAACATAAATAAAAATTTAGAATAAAACTTTTGCTCCAATGCTAAAAATAGAATACTGTAAACCTAATCTTATCATATCTTACAAGAGAATGATATATCAAAGTAAAAGTAATTAACCGTCTCCAACCCAATTGGGTCATAATTCTTGATATAAAATGTTCAAAATAATAATAAAAAAAAAACATTTATGGAGGTTCAATATCGAGTGCAGCAGAATCAGTCGTGTAAGGAAGGGACATGGAGAGGTGGACCAACTTTTGGAATTGTAGGTGTCACCAAAACTTTTAACTTTCAAGTCTCTATCTACCCCATTTATTCCAAATTATTTTTTTTCTTTGAATTATTAGCTAACATTTCTCAATTTTAAATACATAAAATTTCCTAATATTACCAGATGGATATATTTTATATTAAGAGACTAAATAATTATTTTATCAAAATTTAACTATTTATATGCTCAGTGGAACAAAACAATTATTAAAAAATTCAACCGATTTGGTAAAACTCTTAAGCATATAATTTTTTGATTTGGTATTTAAATTTTTGGTTCTATTTATTTTAATATTTTTTGTTGTTAAAAAATAATCAATTTGTTAATTAATTGACAATTTTTTATAAATTAATAAAATTTTAAAACTAAAATAAATAAATAAATTTTTATTTAATATTTTTAAAATTAAACTTTAAATTATTTACTAAATAAGAATAATTATATTTCAAAATTTTCAATCTTAACCATCTTTGTCTAACTTTATTTTACCAAAAAAAAATTCTTTGTTGATCTAGCCAAACTAAACATTTTTTTTGGAAATAAGGAAGACCTTTTCAATCATCACCATCATCATCGTCGTCGTCATCACTCAGTTCGAAGTCCCATAATAAAGCGAGGTCTGGAGAGATCTGATAGTACGTAACCTTACCTCTATATAATAGAGAGACTGTTTCAGGTAGAAAAGGAAGAAAGGACATTGGGTTGGACTTCCTATGCGATAATTTGCGTATCGCGAGTACCATCTCCAAATAACTACTCTACTATTTTGGCGAACTTTAAAGGTTAATCCCTTACCCTTATTCGATTACGCAATACTCTTTTATTTCTAGCCACTACCTTATTACGGTCCAACTCAGATAAATCCTTCTTGATCACTTCCTTCTAGTTCTTGTAAGGCCTCCCCCTTCTCCTCTTGTATTCACGAAGGGTTATACTCTCACAACTTCGCACCAGAACATCAGAGGGCCTCCTGCACACATGCTCAAGCTACCTAAGTCTAATTTCTCTCAACTTGTCGGCAACACTAGCTACCTGTAGTCTATCTGTAGCGCCCCCTTACCGCAGAGTACGCACCGGGACGCCCACATGTCATTCCGGTACATATCCTACGATGAGGGTGAGCTACGAATGATCACTACATTCGCTTCACACGTTATCATAATAAAACATCAATATAAAAATCACAATCTTTTTTAAACCAACTTTTTCCTCATTTCATTTCATCAAAATCAAAATGTTTACACGTCTATCCTCCTTTACTGTTTGTACATCGATCAAAACCTAGTACAAAAATACTACATGAAAGAGGAGGAACATCAGATCTATCTAGGCCATCCAAAAGTCCCAACTGACCGATCTGTGAGCTATGACTTATCTCGCCAAAACAATCTACACGACTGGAAAAGTCCCTCTGAAGTTAGGAGTCTACTCCTGGTCCTGAAAAATAATATTGCAATTTTGGTGAATTTTGCGAACTCAATGAGATAACCATAATCGATGGTTCACTTAATTCATGCAATACTTCAATTCATATAACAGATTATATCACAATATCACATTTGGCATAAGCAACACACTTTCACTTAAGCATAAGAAATTATGATTTTCACTCAATTAAACACATTCATCAAGATGCATATAAAATGCTCATGTGACACTTGTTCACTTATTACGGTGTTGTGACCGAGTGCCTGAACTGTTCCATATAGGGCTTATTAAGCGTTGATCCAAAGGCTCTAAATCACTATTGAGCTCGATGCTCAAATTTACTCGTTGAACTTTAAGCTCTAATCGGTGGCTGCTCTGATCACAACTGTCATTATCTGAATATGCATCTATGAATGAAATGCATATGCCACAATCAATCACACTATCATGCACGTATGCATATGTCACAATTAATCGCATTATTATGCACGTATGCATATGTCACAATTAATCACATTATAATCATGTAGGTATCAATTTCACATACAGGTAGCACTTCAACAACGCAATCCCCAGTACACAATCATCGAACCTTCTGTCTGGAATCCATAATCCAATCACAATCTATCATTATTCAATAAATAATGATAAGCATAAGCAAGTAATAATTGAGAGAAACCATCTAGGTTAGTCACCAACTGATTCCATAGCTAGTGCCTGGAAGTCCCAGCAACGTCTGTAGATTGACGTTCCAGTTGCTCCTCTACAACAATTAAAATACACATATATCACAAATTTGTACAAGCAGAAGTGTATAATAATGCACATGTAGGAATTGAAATGTGTACAATGCATGTTCGTGACAATCCCGGTATTATTCTATTAATTTCATCAAAAATGTCCCCCTAAATTTTATAAATCTGTAGACACCAAAATTACTCAATTTGAATTTCTATAAGTCTAATTATTGCCAAATCACTGAAGTATGTCCCAAAAAATAATCAATTCCTATTCGTTTAATAGATCCTCAAACTTTGATTCAATCAATCAATTTTAATTTAATCTCAAAAAAATAACAAATTCATGTGGAGAGGTAGCTAAATGTCTTAGGAATTTAACGCTTCAAAAATCAACCCAATCGGAGGTCGGATGAAAAAGTTATAAGCAAAAGAGTGGAGAAGGGTCGGATTAGAGGGAAAACGACAAAAATAAAATAAAAATAAAAATAAAAAATCAAAATTACAGCGTCGCGAGTGCGACGCTGCGAGCTGACTCGTACGCGAGGGCGTCGTGATCGGGACCAGCTCACGATTGCGTCGCGATCGCGACAGGCGCTAGGACACAATGCCCTGACCCCCTTTTTCATTTATTTTTTTTCTTTTTTTTCTTTTCTACCTATTTTTCCTCTCTCCTTTCATAATGCATAACTTTTCACACAAGTGTTCAAAATTAACAAATTAGGTATCAATAGAAAGATCACAGAAAGACCTACAATTTCCATGAAGGACTCATAGACAAATTCCAACACTAAAGGAGTCAAAATCTCAATAAAATTTACTATCTAATAAATGTCAGCCTAAACAATAGCACATCTTCTAAAAATCATAACTTCCTATTCCATTGGCCAAAAATTCCAAGCGTTATATCAATGAAAAGATTAGAACACATTATACAACTTTCGTGGCAACGTGGAAGCAAATTCAACCTCTAAAAAGGTCAAAATCTCAATCAAATTTTCTACCCCTATAATTTCACCCTAAACCACATTCAAACTTCAAAAATTCATAACTTTAAATTCCTACATCCAAAAATAACATATTATACATCATTACAAAGCTAAGAAAGTCCTCTATAACTTTCAATAAGGCTACTTGATCTAATTAAAACCATAACAGTCCAGAATTTACCTCAAAGCACAGTATCACAAAACCTACACTTTTGGACATTTTCTGAAACAAAGCACATGAATCTTTGGAATAATATCCAAAAGTCAACAGATCATAACTTTCAACCTCAATATCAAAAAATGTCATACTTTATAGAGATAGAAAGTTAACAAGAAAAGCTACAATGTTCATGAAAACCAATTTAGCAAAATATGCCTAAATCTATCCAGAAAAATTTCCTAAGTTTCAGATCACAAAATGCAATTCTGGAGCTACTGTTCAACCCTACACACTTTCTCACTTTCATGTCAAAATTTAGGA
>JANJEY010000005.1:72943130-72955480 GCA_024703695.1 Erythroxylum cataractarum
CATTCCCATCCACAGGTGATGAGAAGAAGATCGGGTGAAAGAAAGTAAAGGTTTTTGTTTGTTTGTATTTGTACATATGATGTGTTTTTAAGTTAGATTTTTGTATAAATGAGAGCTTAGGCTTAGGTTATGGATTTTGGAGATTTTTGTATCCTTTTATTTTGGTTTATGATTGATGTCGCTTTGTGGCTTGAAAACGCCATTAAAGTTTGGAAGGCATGTATTTTGGCATGTAAATGAAATATGGATTTGCGTATGGAATTTGGGATTTAAATTTGTGTATGGATATAGTATGTGAATTGCATATGAATGTGTTTGGATTCCGGACAGGAGGTCCGATGAATTGTGATACTGGATTTGAGATATTGAAGTGCTTATCTTGTATGATTTGTGGATTTCTGGATAAGTATGATTGTATACAAGAACATTATTATTATGAATTGAGATTTTGCATGAGGATAAATTTCCTAAGAGGAAATTAAATCGCTTTGTTCGGATTGGTTTAGTCTAAGGTTTCTAACGCGATAGTTTTCATAAGGTATAAGTTTGCGGATGTCGGAAAGTTGTTGCTTTCATTCCGAACTAATTTGATTCATTTTCGATTGGCTTTCATTTGGTAAATTCGATTCTTTGATTTACCGATTTGATTCGTTTTGTTTCGCTACTTTCGCTTTGTGTTTCGCTTCTGATTTGACCCAGTTTCGGGTTGAGATCCGTTCTTTCGTTTCCGCCTCTTTGGTGAACCATTCGTATTCGATCCACTTTGGACTTTGTTTTTGTCTCATGATCCGTTCGTTTGTTTTGAATCGTTCGTTTCGCTTTGCTTCCATTATTTCGTTTTTGTTTCAGATTCTGATTTCGCTTTTGGCTTTTTGCGTTAGATTTCCTTTGTAAGATTTGTTTGATCCGTTGTGTTTTCGATTCTTTCGCTTTATGTTTCGAATTCCTTCGCTGTGTTTACGATCCGTTTTTCGGTGCTCTGGTTGGGGCCTGGTTCTCAGATCGGGTCCCAACAGTATATATGGATCAACCAGAAGGTTTTAAAACCACAGGAAAGGAACAATTAGTGTATAAATTAAAGAAGTCAATATATGGAATGAAGCAAGCTTCTCGACAATAGTATCTTAAGTTTAATGATATCATTACGTCTTACAGTTTCGTAGAGAACAATGTTGATTAGTGTATCTATACGAAGATTAGTGGGAGTAAGTTCATTATATTATTTCTATATGTTGATGATATTCTTCTTGCTGCGAATAATATTATTTTGGTACATGATGTCAAGAATTTTCTTTCTAATAATTTCGAAATGAAAGATATGGGTGAGGCATCCGATATGATAAGAATAGAAATATTTTGAGACAGATTACAAGGATTGTTAGGATTGTTTCAGAAAGGTTATAATGAGAAAGTATTAGAAAGATTTTAAATGAAAAAAATGCTCCGTAGGGATAGTTCCAATTCAGAAAGGGAACAAATTTAGTCTAATGCATTGTCCAAGAAATCATTTGGAACGTAAGGACATGGAGTCAATTCCTTATACGTCAGTCGTAGGGAGCTTAATGTATGCTCAAACATGCACTAGGCTAGATATCAGTTTTGCTGTTGGAATGATAGGTTGATATAAAGTAATATTGGAATAGACCACTAGAAAGTTGCAAAGAAAATCCTTAAATACTTACAAGGCACCAAGGACTATATGCTCACATATAAAAAATCAACCTATCTCAAAGTGATAGGTTAATCGGATTCAGACTATTCCGGTTGTGTAGACTCACAAAAATTTACATTTGGTTATATGTTCCTATTAGCTGGAGGAGTAGTTTCGTGAAAAATGAAAAGAAGTCCATCATTGCTACTTTTACTATAGAGGCTGAATTTGTGGTGTGCTTTAAGGCCACGTTTTATGGATTGTGGTTGCAGAACTTTATCTTAGGTCTTGGTTTTGTCGACAGTATTACCAAATCGCTAAGAATTTATTGTGATAATTCTGCAGCTGTTTTCTTCTCGAAGCATGACAAATATTCAAAGATTGCGAAACACATAGTTTTGAAGAATTTGTCTATGAAAGAAGAAGTGTAAAAACATAAAGTGTCAATTAAGCATATTGGTACCGATCTTATGATAGCGGATCCGTTAACGAAAGGCTTCGTCCAAAACATTTATTGGTCATGTTGAAGGGATGGGCATTATAGATAAGTCCTTGTTAGCATAGTATTCAGACATGTATATACACATATCATTTTCTTGCTCGAATTATTATGACACTTGTGAATTCAATTATAGTCATATGTTTTTGCTCACTTACTGATTATCCATATTATATTATATACAATAATTATTATTTGTGAGATATCAATTACCGAATTACCCACTTAAAGTTTGTTGAGTTGAGTTGATTCAACACAACTTTCAAATAATTCATTGCTTTTTCCATACATTCTAATATAGTTGTGTATAACACAACAAGCAATAACGATGTATTTTTGTTTCTTCATATCATAACTTGGCATGTTTTTAAGTATAGGAAATCTTGCTTTTAGAATGCCAAAGCATCTTTCAATAACACTTCTTAATGAAAAATGCATGTAGTTAAACAATTCCTATGGACTTTGAGGTTTGTCTCTGCCTCTATAATCTCGCAAATGATATCTTTCACCTCGATATGGTGAAAGAAACCCAGGCATATTAGTGTAACCCGAGTTAACCAAATAGTACATACTTAACATAGAAAGAACATAATATTAACAAAAAGATATTAAAAATGAATCATAATTACTATGTTAAATAATATAATACCTTGTGGAGGTATAGGAAATTGATTCGCTGGATTTGTCACTGTTTCTAAAAGAATTGAAGAGTCATTTGCAATACCTTCCCATCCAGCTATTACATATGTAAAAAGCATGTCAAATGAGCAACAACATATAATATTTTGGGTTGGATTAATTCTTTTTCCCTTGTATGATATTTTTTCATCGGTTGGAACATGTGCATCAATATGTGTACCATCTATTTCTCCTATACAATCCTAAAAATTAAAAAATATATTTAAATAATTTTTAATCATAAGATCATAATTAAAATAGAAATTAAATATATGAATTTACCTAAAAATATGCCCTCTAATGCCCTTTTAGAGGTATATTTCTCCGTAATTTTTGTTTATTTATTTGCTAACGACAAGGCACTGTTCATGGCATTATTGTGTACCCCCTTTTTGGCAGGAATTAGCAAATGCTAAGGGCTTTGTTAAGAATGCTTCTGATGAGACCCTATAAATGAATGTCAGTTTGACGTGTAGGATGTTGAAAACTCAGGAATGGATTTGACTAGGCTAGCGGATATCTATTGTCTTCTATTAAAGCATAAATTGGTCAGTGTGCTGAAGATTATTCCCTTCAATTTGTTGAAGCGAGATAGTTTTATCATTAGTAACTTGTCACCTAGGCGATGTTTAACAACATAGTTTTGCAGTTAAAGACATTTCTTGCTTTATTTTAGCCAAATCATTATTTTCTCATCAAATTTTGCTTTTCTTTTGTGCAGCCTGACTCGCTAGGACCGTTTGATTTGGATATGACATCATCAAATATCACAGTGAAGATGTTATTCTTAGTGATAGCCTTAGTGGTTTGAACCGTTTGTTTGCAAACAACCTGGACGCATTTCAAAATTGCTCCTTTTTTGGGTTGGACAAGAAAGATCCATAATCTAAAGTAGAAGCTTGAGAAGCCATTTCTTTCTCAAACTTCAAGGTTGTAGTGGGGTTTTAAGAAATTTGTACCCTAATGAGTTTTAAGAGATGAAGGCATGCTTGGCAAAGCATAAAGAGGGTTGGCTGAAAGTATACGGATCACATTATCTGACTTGAGTGTGCTAAAGGGATCAGTGCAATCGAAAAAAATTTCTGGCTGTTGTATGTTTTTAATGTTAACTGATTTGAATCTCCAGGATATGTACAAAAATAGATGCTAAATGTTTTAACACAATTCTTCTTTAACATGCACTTTCTATGTAAAGTGTTCAGAGTAAATGAACAGTCACGACCTTGATACATAAAAAAGAACTCTCTTTTCATGTCTAATATTGTCTCATGCCTTTTTTTTCTTTTGGTAATTCAGAAGGTATATAAATAATTAGAAGTTATGTACAGCTTGAGACTATCCATACTGCAATCTCTTATCGAAATAAGAATTCTAGCTTACAAAAGAGCAACAAGATTTCTATAAATGTTCAGTAGAGACCAAATCATGACAACAATCTCACTAGTCAAGACATAACCAACTTTCGGTAATACAAAGCTATACCAACCTCAATAAGCAAATATACCAATTCACCCCCTCACGAGTCCTTACCTTAGTCGAACTCTTATGTGCACAATTAGACTCCTATTAGTAGAACCGATGGAGGTCACCTTGTAGCTTGAGTCCCCTTGATTTCACTACTCTTTCTTCAATGTTCAGTAGAGAATGAGGCTATCTCTTCAGCTTTTGATCTTCCTTTTATAGTTGCCAAGGAAGGAGTTAACTTCCTTCTCTTCACCCACTGTTGTGTCTAGAATAAAACTTGCAAAAATGTCAATCAGAATAAAACACACACACATTTTACCTTCTCTCGGTGTTTGAGCGGAGGTGCTTCATAACTTGAAAGATCATTTGCGAGTTAAGACTCCCTACATCCAAGGCTCCATCTTTGAAGGTTCGAAGGTTTCGTTCATACCACAAGTTATACACAACTACGGATAGGATAATGGTGAAGGTATTTATGTCACAGTGTCTGGAGGGTGGGGACTGGGTAACCTATAGTAGCACAGATTGAAGATTGGTGAGTTGAGGATGAATAATTTGGAAATGGTTTAGAGTGTTTATCCATGCTATTCTTGAGAAAGAGCAATCAAAAAATAAATGTCCGATAGTCTCTAAGTCCAAAACACACAAGGAGCATCAATTTGGGGTATGAAGGTACATTAATTTATCCCTAGTCTGTAATTTGTTCAGAAAGGCCAACCATAGGATGAAGGAACACTTAGGACTATTCCCCTTATGCCATACTAATGGATACCAAGGAACCGTCTGAGTTGTTAGTCTATGAGAGTGTATGCTGAAGCATTGGTATACTACTTAGAAGCCATTCTAAACTATCATCTCTTGAAGAATCTGGGTTATAATGTAGAGGTTCTAAGTTGTTAATAGTCCCCACAGTTGCATCTTGCTAACACCATTCACTGTTCTAAATTACTTCCGATACTCTGGCATTCATGGGAAGATCTGACCCATTGATCAACTGAGGAGTAGAGTAAGCCAACAAGATTCCTCCCGGATGCTAAGGATTCTGCCATAAAAAGGTAGAGTTATCATTTCCTATTCTAAATCTAAATTGGTTCCCAATTTGGTCTCTAATAGACAATATCTTCCTTCAACTCCACAAACTTCCATTGACAGGTAATACAGTCCATAAATTTTTCCTTCTCAAAATAATAGTGTGCACCCACTTAACTGACAAAGCTTCCCTATCATTAAAAAGAACCCAAATTCTTTTCCCAATCAACACTTTATTCCGAGTAGACAAATATTTAAAACCTAGACCTCCCTCTTTCTTTGATCTACAAACATCATTCCACTTGACCTTTGCCTGAGCTTTTGTCTCCACCTTCCCCGACCACAAAAAATTTATAAGTTTTTTTTTCTATTTCCTTAATAATGGAAGAAGGGAGAATGAAGATACTAGACCAATAAACCTAAAAGCTGGATAGGAACAAAAAAACTAATTGGACTCTAGCAACATAAGAAAGATTTTTATGGATTTGTTAACTCTATAATCGATTTTTTTCCAACAAAGAAAGACAATCCCTCCTAGACAAACGACCAGTTATAAGAAGAAGTCGCAGATATCGAATGGGAAGGTTTCCTTTTTTAAGACCAGACAATCTTTCAATTTGATGGGCCAATTGGTCTAAATCTGGAGAGACAAAGAAATGACTCTTATCCAGGTTCATTACCATATCAGAGAATTGAGAAAATGATCTTAAAAAATCTAGTAAGGTTTAGACCGAGACAAATAAGAGATGAGTGAGTTTAAGAGCTTTACATCTCCAATGATATTTAAAGGTATTACTGCTTACTATGCATGCATTTAGGCCCCTAGTGAAAACCTCCACACAAATGATAAAGAGAAGAGGGGATAGAGGGTCACCTTGTCTTAATTCTGACTTTCGTGGAAAGAATTTTATGGGGGATCCATTAATTAAAATTGCATAGGCAGGAGAGGTAATACACTCTCTTATCCAATGAATGAACTTGGGAGGACAATCTATAGCTTCTAACATATTCAGGAGGCACTCCCAATGGATCGAATCATATGCTTTTTGTAAATCCACCTTAAAAGCACATCTCTTATGATTGTTGGCTAGATGGTAATTCTTGAAAATCTCTTGGGCGAATAAGATATTATCCCTTATTCGACGATTTTTAATGAATGCACTTTGGTTTGAGCTAATAATGAAAGGAATTAACTCTCTAAGTCTATTAGACAAGATTTTTGCTATCACCTTATAAATAAAGTTACAGAAAAATATAGGCCTATAATCATCTACTGTGGAAGGATTGGCTTTTTTGGGCACCAAAGTGATGAAAGTAGAGTTAATTTCTTTGAGAAGTCTCCTATAAAGAAAAAAATATCTAATAGCCCTAGTAATATCCTCCCCAATAATAGGCCATGTATGGTTAAAGAATGCCCCATTAAACCCATCTGGATCAGGAGACTTGTTTGGATTGAAAGACTTGAGAACATCCCTAATCTCTTGAATAATGACTTCAGCAATGAGAGTATTGGTAAGAGTGTCAGTAATCCGATGAGGGAATACATTATCCATATACTCTTTAGAAGGAGGAAGGTCCTTCCTGGTCTCAATAGTCCATTGAAAGCAACCTAGGAATTGATTTTGAATCTCATCTACATCCACAATTCTAATACCATTTTCCCCTATAATTGAGTGAATGTTATTTCTATTCCTATTTGACAAAATGGAAATGTAAAAAAACTTGGTATTTTGATCCCCCTCTCTGATCCACTTGATACGGGAAGATTGTTTGAGAAAGGATTCTTGATCATCTAAGGCTCTTAACAAGTTATTGATGGCCTCGATTTCCTGTTCGACTAGATCTAAGCTATTGGGAAAATTTTTCTTTTGATCTTGAATAATGTTGAGAGAAATTTGACAATTCTCTATTCTAGTATGGACATCTCCTACTTGACCAGAATAAGAGATTTGAGGGTTTTCCTCACCAGTTTAAGTTTAGAAATTACACAAAACATAGGGGTTCCTTGGATCAGAGTATTCCACTTCTCTTCCACTATCTAGAGGAAATTAGGATATAAAACTAGGAAGTTTGCAAACCTAAATGAGGAAGGTCTATTCGGCCTGTCTGTTAAGGCCCTAATCAAAATTGGGGAATGATCAGAAATGTTGGGATTTCAAATCATCCCATACAATCTAGGAAACCTAGAAGTCCAGGCAAAATTTACAAGAGCTCGGTCTAACTTCCTAGAAATAAAGAGCTCTCCATATTGTTTATTGGTCCAAGTGAACCTAGGACCACTAGAATTAAGCTCATACAATTCACAGTCCTCTACACATTGCTTAACATCATACATGCCATTAAGAGTCAAAGGACTTATAGGTTATGCCTAATGAGAAAATAAAACCACATTAAAATCCCCCGCTATAATCCAAGGATGATTTCCCATTGAGTTTTTAATATTGGAAAGAGTTGGCCAGAGATTCCTCCTATGATTAAAGTTGTTTGACCCATACACACAAGTGACAAAAAAGGCTAAGAGTTATTGGTAGGAGTGACCTCTAAGTGAATCAATTGATCACTGGGAATTTAGGAATACATAAAAATATGTCCGGCTTCCAACCTACCACTATCCTAGCATTTGAACTTTCCTCTAAGTTACTATAAAAATGCCAACTAGGAAATAGAGAAGAGCACACATTATTTAAGAAGTGTGGATACTTATTTTGGGACTCAATCAAACACACTAAGGATATAGACATTCTCTTAAGCACAACATTCATAGCTAATTGCTTTTGAGAGTTATTAAGACCCCTAACATTCAAAAAAACTAAATCCATTATGCTGAAATCCACAACAGAACACTTACTTTTGTTTTCACCTAGGTTTCCTACTTTTTCGGACTGTAAAATCCCCCTCTGCCCCTTCCATATTCCCCGAACTATGATTTTCCAGTTTAGGAACCAATTTGGACTTAGAAGGGGAAAGAGTATTACCTACTTGTTTTTAATGTTAGGAATTCAGCATCCTCAAAGGTTCCATTTGACTCACCTTCCTTCTGTTGATCCTTACTATGAGCCATTAAACTTCCCGAAGAGCTACTACCCTCGTCACTCTGCATTGCCTTTTCATTCAGTTGACTATTTTGAGGTGTTCCTATGTCCTCACTCGGTACAGTTGGAAGCCTCAATTTTAGACTCTTCTTATGAATTCGTTGTAGGTCCCCAGAGACTACCATTTGACCATCCTTCTGCTGCAATTGTACACTTGTTTGTACAGGTTCCTTTCCCTTCGCCAATTCTTGCTATAATCCAATCTCAAATACTCTCCTTGTAGGTGCTCATTCTTTCTTTTGTAGCTAGTTTTCCGGCCTCCATTCATATTCAACCTCTATTTCCTTGAATGTTATCTTCCCTTCTTTATTATAAGTAGCTAATTGAAAGGATGAGTGCCAACTCTTTCCCAATTCCAACTCCACACACATTCGGGCATAGATTATTCTGGACATCTTTACGGTCGGCGTGTCCACTAAGAGGGGATTACCCACTGAGCTAGCAGTTCTTCCAAGTTCCTCCGTATTCCACTGGAATATTATGGAATTTAATCCAAACTGGCGTAGCTTTGACATCATCATGCTTCCCTCCATTCAAGCTCCATCTCCGTAAGAAGAGAGGTTTACCTTGAATGTGTCATGACCCTTTCTCTAGGACCAAATTCATCCATCCTCCGAGTCAAATTTAAATAGGAAGTTATTCGCATTTGTAATTAGAGTTTCCAATAAACCGAAAGCCAATTAGTATTTGGCCAATGCACGTTGGACCACTAGATATGTAGGACATTTTCCTAAGAAAAACCCAATCAGCACATGGCGAAATTGAACTACCCCTTTCTTTGCTAATTCAGGTGGTGGAATGACTCTGATTTGGTCATCTTGAATCTTCGGAGGATAATAAGACAGTGTCTTCGCCATCGAAGAATCTGCCTCTACTGATCTCTAGGGTCTAGGTTTAGTAGGAGGGGGTTTTTTGTCAGGTTGTAGATTCGAATGAGTTACTAGTTTGATAGGGGAAGGGGGAGGGATATTAGGATCTGAGTTTTGGTCTTGAGATTTAGGGTTTTGAACTAAAGGCGATGGTGAGATGTTCGGTGGGGGATGAGGTCTAGGAGAGGAACTAGAAAGTGAAGTTAAGGGTAGTCGAGGGGGAGAAGTAGATTGATAAGGAGCGTACCCACTGGTGATCTCAAAGATTATGGAGAAATCTCTGCAATCGCTCATCACTCAGTACCTCTCATCACGCTCCTTGACCCTCATGCCTGTTTTTGGTCTCCATTAGTTTTTCACTAATGTTGGACATATCAGATTGTCAAAATCTCAAAATAATTTTAATTTTTTAAATTTCTTATAATAGTCATAGAATTAGGTTGACTTTTAAAATAATTAAGCTCTAATTTCTTAATTTTAAATAATAAAATAAACTAGGAGTTTTAGAGTAATTAATCAATTAACTAAAATTAACAAGATATCAAATCAAATCAATTGAGCTGAACTCTAATTCAAGTAAAATATCTTATCTAATTATAATATTGATCATTGGTCTAAAAAGAATAAGTGTCGTAATTGAAGTAGTTAGTTCGAAACATATTAGGATAGTCATAATAAGTCTCAAATTTTCTTAAATTAATTGGTTCAACCCAAAACTTACTATCCATTGATTGAGTATGATAAATTCCATATCAAATAAATGATAACAATAAGCTTAATGAAAAAACTAAACCCTAAATTAAACAATCGAGATAACTGCAACTATTCAACTTAATTTTCTTATTTTTCATAAGTTAAATATGCAATTTCATAAATAATCTATTTACTACTTGTACCAATCATTCATGACAATTACAGACCATCAAACTCCTGAATAACTATTGAATAACTGATATTAAATTAAATTGTCAAATTTCATCAAATATAAGAATTTAAAACAATAAATACATGAATTAAAACATAAATAAAAGTTTAGAATGAAACTTTTGCTCCAATACTAAAAATAGAATACTCTAAATCTAATCTTATCATATCTTGCAAAGGTGTTTATCTAAAACAAATTCTAATATTTTAATGATAGGAATATAAGCACCTACTTAATATCTAACTCTTCAAGTAAATATGGTATTTGACTTTATCTCCTAGTCATTTTACTTTATCCAAAATTCACTTTTATATCTTAAAATAAAACAAACATTAATTTTATATTTAAATATAAAAATTTAAAATAGAAGAGATAATATCAAATAATATACCAAAACAACATAATTGACCGTCTTACGCCCAATTGGGTCAGAATTCTTGATATAAAATGTTCAAAATAATCAAGAAAAAAAAATACATTTATGGAGGTTCAATATCGAGTGCAGCAGAATCAGTCGTGTAAGGAAGGGACATGGAGAGGTGGACCAACTTTTGGAATTGTAGGTGTCACCAAAACTTTTAACTTTCAAGTCTCTATCTACCCCTTTTACAGTATTCCAAACTCCTTTTTTTTTCTTTGAATTATTAGCTAACATTTCTCAATTTTAAATACATAAAATTTCCTAATTTTACCAGATGGATATATTTTATATTAAGAGACTAACTAATTATTTTATCAAAATTTAACTATTTATATGCTCAATTATTAAAAAACTCAACAGATTCGACAAAATTCTTAAAACAACTAATTTTTTGATTCAGTTTTTAAATTTTGGTTTAATTTATTTTAATAATTTTTATTGTTAAAAATAATCAATTTATTAATTAATGGATAATTTTTTATAAATAAATAATTTTTTATTTAATATTTTTAAAATTAAATTTTAAATTATTTAATACATAAAAATAAATATATTTCAAAAATTTTAATCTAATCCATGATCCATCTCAAGCTAATTAGTTTAATAAACATCAGAACTCTTATTTTACCCCCCCAAAAAAAAATAATTCCTTGCTGGTCTAGGCAACCTTACGTTTTCTTTGGAAACAAGAAAGAGCTTTTCAATCTTATAAATATCCTCCAGACCTACTCCCTCCAATTAAGTTTCCAATTTAGCTTTGGCATACGCATATCTGATACTTTCTCTCTCTCGACCATGTCTAGCCAAGCTGAATCATCTGACTCGTAAGTACTTTACCTGCTTTCCCTATAGATCTAGCATTCCAGTCTTGTTTGATTCCATGGATTAATGCGTATTCGGTACTTTTTTCAGTAAGGGTGCCAAGAGGGACTTCAGTACCGCGATCTTGGAGCGCAAGAAGTCCCCGAATCGGCTCGTTGTTGATGAGGCTATCAACGATGATAACTCCGTTGTTTCTCTCCACCCCGAAACTATGGAAAAGCTCCAGCTTTTCCGTGGCGACACCATCTTGATTAAGGTTTGGTTTCTGGACTTGTTGTTTTGTCTACGAGGTAGTTTGTGTGCCTGAATTTGAAGTTTAGGGTAATTTAGGGTTGGTATTCGGTGTTGGGAGAGATCTTTGGAAGTGGGTTTTTATGTTTTCATTTGGTAGTCGAAGGTGTTTTCCTTTGAATTGAGGAATTAACAGATTCGTGGTAAGAGGGAGTATATCTCATTTTCTTATACTTGATGTCGTTGTTCTAGTGGTTAACTGCCTTGTAAAGATATAGCCCATATGTAACTTGATCTTTTCTGTATGCTTTCTTTGTGATGTTTAGGGAAAGAAAAGGAAGGATACTATCTGTATTGCACTTGCTGATGATACATGTGATGAACCAAAAATCAGGATGAATAAGGTTGTGAGGTCGAACCTCAGGGTTAGGCTTGGAGACGTTGTTTCCGTGCACCAATGTCCTGATGTCAAATATGGAAAGCGTGTTCACATACTGCCTATAGATGACACAATTGAGGGAGTAACAGGGAATCTTTTTGATGCATACTTGAAACGTGAGTTAAATTAAATAATAATTGCATTTAAGACTGGGCTTTGAATCAATTTGGATTTGCGTTATGTTGCTTGTGTTTTTTCTGTGTCTGGAATCATACCTCTTGATTTACAAG
>JANJEY010000005.1:72988827-73022229 GCA_024703695.1 Erythroxylum cataractarum
TTGTGAAGATTATAAGTGTATATGATGTTAGATTGGATGTAGGAAGCATTGGAGAGGGTTTGGAGGGGTTTTGGGAATCCCCATATCCGTTTAACGGACTTTAGGTCCGTTTAATGGACCTTTATGGGTCAAAAAGGACCCCTAGCATCGCCCATGTCTATTTAACGGACTTGATGTCTGTTTAACGGACTTTCTCGGGTGAGAAAGTGCATTTTGGCCCGACAATGTCCTTTAAACGGACATGCATGTCCGTTAAACGGACATTCATGGGAAAGCTTCATGAAATTGAGATTTTGACCATTCTAGATGCAGAATCTGACTTTGTGGTCTTCATGAAAGTTTTAGATATTAAAGTCTTCTTTCCAATGGTCTAAGAAAGAAACTAATCCTACATTTGTGGTGAACGTTATGACAATTGCGCCAAGACATGTTACTGCATGATTGAGGTTATGAACATGTTAGATTCTTTAGGTCATAACTCCCTCGTCCGACCTCCAAATGAAGTGATTCTAGCGATAGATTCTTCAGACATGAATTTATCTCTCCATGAAATTTGGTAGCTTTTTGATTTGATTTAAGAAAGTTTAATTATAAGAAAGTGAGAGGTCAGTTTAGAGAGCATGATTGAAGTATAAACACACTTTGGAATTTTAAGCATATCTTGAGCAAAGATTTAGAATTGCATGGCTTAAAGAGAGTGACATAAATTCTATATTCTTTAACAAAGTTGTGGTAGCTAGAAGAGGGATGAACATGATTATATTAATTGTAAGGACAACAACATGATTTATAAATAGGGACTACTATTAGAGGAGGTAGTTAATTATTTTAATAATTCCATGAACGCTCCTTCCAATACAGTATCCTCCATCCAACTCATATGAGAAATAATGAAAGAATCTATTACTTCTTTGGAGAGGAACCTGTTGGCTAATCCAGTAACCACACAGAAGATTGAAAAGACTTTGAAACTGTTGGATTCTCATAAAGCTCCTAGGCTTGATTTTTTTTAAACTTTAAAGTTTTTATCAAAGCTTTACCAATGATCAAAGATATGGTAGTTGATGACATATTGGAATTCTTCAAGAATAGGAAGTTATTGGGTGACATTAATAGAACATATATGACCTTGATTCCCAAAGGCAGTGTGCAAAGTAAATTTAGTGATTATCACTCTATAGCATGCTATAATGCTAGAGATAAGATAATCTCTAAACTACTAGCTAAAAGAACTAAAAGAGTGCTTATCAACTATATTCATCATTACCAAGCATCTTATATTCTAGGGAGAAGCATAGGCGACAATATTATCCTCTTGCAGGAGCTATTAAGTAATTATGTCAAAAAGAAAAGGTAGGAAGAATTGTACAATCAAAATTGATATGAAGAAGGCTTATGACAATATTGATTGAAACTTCATAGTAAACATTATAAAAGTTATGGATTTTCTAGATAACTTTATTGAATGGATGCAACAATGCATTTCTACACCTATCTTTCATATATTGGTGAATTAGGAGCCTACTAGAGAAATCATAAGTTATAAAGGAATCAAACAAGGGAACCCCACTTCCCCTTACATGTTTGCATTGGTTATGGAAGTTCTTAACAGACTACTAATGAGGGTAGTAAAGAAGAATAGAACTTTTAAATTTCACTATAATTCAAGATCATAAATATCACCTTTGCAAATGATTTGATCCTCTATCTAGATCCAATAAGAACTCCATCACATGTCTCTCTAATGCCTTAAAAATGTTCTTTAAGATGTCAAGATTGGAAGTTGATGTATTTAAAAGTGACTTCTTCGTATTTGAAAAGACCAAAAATCGTGAGCAGTTGATTTTTTCTATTACAGGTTTTCGCATGGATTATTTCCTTTTAGTTATATTGGAATTCCTATAACTACATTTATGCCTATTTAAATAGACTTTTAAACCCTCCTTGATAAGGTACAAAATAGAATAATTTTTAGAGAACTAAAACTTTTTCTTTCGTAGGTAGGCCTCAACTGGTAATTGCAATTCTAAATTCTATCAATGTATACAGGGTCTCTCATCTAGCTCTACCACAAGCTACCATTAGATCCATAGATAAGCTCCTAAGGAGTTTTCTATGGTTAGGTGGATACACTGGGAATAATAAGGGAATAATATGGGCAGATATCTACCTTCCAGGAAAACAAGGAGGTCTTAGTATCATTCTTTTGAAGATTCTCAATAAGGCGATGCTAACTGAGAGGCTATGGAAACTAATTGATGAAAAATAGTCATTATAGTCAAAATATGTGCAATAATATTATATAAAAGGCATAAACTCTTGGAAATTTAGAATTACTGATGTTGCTTCTACCACCATGAAATATATCTTTAGAATTAGAGAAGATGTAAGCTATAGAGGTGCTAAATCAGTTAGTAATGGAAGAAACACTTATTTTTGGGAAGACAATTAGATGGGTACAGGTACATTAAGCAATATGCAGGAGCTTGCCTATTTAAAAACTTTCGTCTCTAACAATGATATAATAGCTTATCATTGACTCGCAAAAATGAAATTATGAGAGCAATTAATCAGCTAAATCTAAGGCAAGTGATTCTCAATGCTACACTAGTTGAGGACGTATGTGATAGAAATATATGGAGGAATTTTAGGAGTGGCAAATTTTCCAACTCATCGTGTAGGAAATTCTGTCAAGGAGTGTAATTCAAAGTGCAATGGCACAGGATAGTCTGGTGCAAAGATATCCTCCCATATGCCTCCATAGAAAGCCATCAAGGGTAGGCTCCCTCATCGAACATGCTTAATAATTTTATGTTGATACTCATATGCTTCTTATGCTTGAAACTCGAAAAAATCCCTCATATGCTTCTTATGCTTGAAACTCGAAAAAATCCCACATAAGTTCTTTCAATATGGCTACTTCAAGGAGGTTTGGAAGAGGATATGGACTATGCATCATTTTAGTGAATCACCGTCGAATACGAGGACATAATATAATGGAGTGTACCTTTTATCCTACTCTAATAACTATCATATGATCTTATTACATATCATTATCCTATCTAATTTAATATACATGCTATGGGAAGAGAGAAACAAAAAGGTTTTGATAGATGAGCAACTAAATATACTACAATTAATTGTTGAGGTAGCGAGAATCGAATATGATGTAAAATCCATTCATAAAATTTACCCAACAACCTAGCCCATATTCTACTAGACACTTAAAAAAACCAATAGCTAGAAAAATAGAGACAACCAACGACAATCACCATCTTCTTCATCTTTTCTCTTCATTTCCCAACTGGTAGGTGTGACTAAAAATATCCTCTTTGATCTACATGTAACACTTCCCTTATAGGTTCCCTCATTGTGTTTGTTTTGCAGAAAAACTGGAGAAAGTTCTGGAGCTTTACAATCCCCAAATCCCTCCAATTTAGGTAAATTTTCTAGCTGCAATTTTGTGACTTTTTTTTTATGATTTTGATCATCCTACACTAGTTTATATTTAGTTTGCATGTTATGGTTATTTGGGACAATATTTAAAGTTTCATGAAAGGATAAAAAATGAGAAAGTGTGGTTGAGAAATTGATAAAAGAAGAGCAGATAAGAGAAAAGGAGAGGGTGAAGAAAATGACATTTTTTGAAAATTTAAGTTGCATGTAGGGGCATAATAAGAAATGCATAAAGTGAAGGATAAATCTGGAATCTAGTTGCAAGGAGGACATTTTTGTTATTAATTGAAATGGATGAGGGTAAAATGGAACTTTGAATTTGTCAAAGGTATTTTAATAATTATGGTGGTCAGATTAGTAATGATATTATTTTTATAATTAAGAATAAATTAGAAAAGAAAATAATGTTGGATTATTATGTGTAATTGGGGTAGAAATTTTTTGTAAATTAGTCTAATAGAATTTTGTAAATTCCAGTTCCGAAAGTCTGATTAAGGAGCAATTGGGACTATCAATTAGTTAAATTTAAAATTGAAGTGAGGATAACCTTGGACTTTACTCTTAAAATAAAATATTGTTTTATTATTAATAAATTATATTTTGAATTAGTCTATAAATTGAACTATTGATTAATGGTTTCATATATGAATTATAAGGTGTTTCGTGATTATATTTTATTATGTATATTGAAGTCTATTGATTGTTAATTCGGCAGAAATGTGGTACTAAATAAAGATGGGTTGATAATATGTTGTGAATAATTTGTAAAAGTTGAGAATTGGTGGCTTACCTTAGATAAACTACATTCGATAATCTTGGATGATTAGGTTGTGTTGATATGAACAAGTGGTGGCTAGGTATCTGTTCGTGGAGTAGATACCAAGGTCCCAAGATTGTCCTGTATTGATAGTTAGGTACCGAAGTAGTACCGGGATATCTTGAGTCTTGGAGATATCCTATACTAATGGCTAAGTACTGAGGTAGTATCAAGAGAGATTTTGATGAGATGAGATGAGATGAGCTAGCAAATTATTAAATGTGAGTCTACAAAGTCAAGCTAAGCCCATACAATTCAGTTAATTATTAGATAAAGCATAAATGACACATATATATTAATTTTTGTGTTAATCATTGTTTGATAAATTTTTGTGATACATGTTAATTTTTTTGGATTAAAATGAGTATTGATGTATGTCTTTGTATTATATGAATGTTTTTATCACTTGATTAAGTTTTATAATTATTTATTGAGTTATTTGATTTTAAGGATACAATTGGTTATTTTTACTAAGCAGTTTACCCTTTGTAATTATTTTCTTAGAAGATAAGTGACTATTGATAATTCTAATATACAAGATGAACTAAAGTTTGTTGGGGCTAACAGGTTAATTGAGTAAAGTTATTCGTATACATTTTTTACGTGATAATTTGAGTATTTTTGTGGTATAAAATCTTTTTACGTTCCACAAGTAATCCTCGATTTTGGAAATAACGATGAATTGGATGATTAACGGTATATTTCCGAAACTATTTGGTTAATTGTGGTGATGCATACCAGAGATTCAGCTTGCACATTAACAGCGCGCAGATAATGGAGGAAAATTTACTGCTCTCCTAATCATAGCTTCGATGAGTCTGATGTTGAAGTGAAACTGGAAGTCGACATTCATGGTGGCTCTGGATCTCCTAAAGGACTTTCAAGATAACTGTTCTTGGCTAAGATGCATCTAATCCCTCATGTGAAGATGTCAGTAGAGTGAGAGAGAGGTGCTTGATGTAAGAATTGTTCATTTAAAATTGGTCTCTGCTTGTTGTGTGTGATTGTGGTCAGGTCGCTGGTTTAGTAGTTTGCAAAATCTCTTGAGGTCTCTTTGCAACTCTCTCTGGCTTATCAATGTTTGACTAAGCTGAATCCTCTGACTAGTAAGTGTTAATAGATTTAACATTCTCTTCTCTGCGTCTTCGATTTCGATTTTGTTTAGCTACTAATTGCTTTACTTTGTCTACAGTAGGGATACTAGGAAGGACTTTATACCATAATGTTGGGGCGCAAGAACGCTCCCAGTCGGCACGTGGTTGATGAGGCTGTTCAAGATGACAACGCCATCGTTCATCTTCATTCCTTCACCACGGAGAAGCTTCAATTTTTCCTCAACGACGCCATCTTGATCAAAGGTTTTGCCTGTTAACAGTCTTTGATTTTTGGAGTGTTGGGTTTATGGTTCTTGATTGCTTGATTGGGAATTCCGTAATTCTGTGAATAATATGGTTTCTCGGCATGAGAGTTTTTGGTTAGCTGATTAATGCTGTATCTAGGTTTGGGCGGTTTACATCATCGGTTGTTGATTGTGGAAATCTAGTGCCCGTATGCACTTCTGAAAGTTTGTGTATCTAGTTTGCATTTTTATTATTGATAGGGTGAATTTGAATGGAGGTCGTATATGCGTTGGTGAGCTAGTTAGGTGGGCACTTATTTTGTTATACTTGATCATTCGGTGATGAGTAATCGAAGTGCCTTTCAATAACTTTTTGTTGTTTTTCTTGCTTTCTCTATTGTCTATTGTTCAATTATACTGTAAAGATACCAAAGCAGTAATTCCTTTGTGCTGTTGTCATGCTTGTGGGGTTTAGTGAAAGAAAAGGAAAGATACAGTTTGCATTGCTCTTGCTGATGAGAAATGTGATGAACCGAAAATGAGGATGAATAAGATTGTCACGAGGAATCTCAGGGTTAGGCTTGGGGACATTGTTTCCATGCACCAATGTCCTGATGTCAAATATGGAAAAACATGTTTACATGCTGCCTATAGATGACACAATTGAGGGAATTACTGGAAATCTATTTGATGCATACTTAAAAAACACGAGTTTATTATCGATCTTTACTGTATTGGAGATTAATATGCTTTATATTTTTCCACTATTTATAAATTGAAGTAAATATTTGTATGAGTTGTGTTTTTCTGTTTTGTATTTCTGAACTCAGAACTGAATCTTTTTAGTTTTAATATTCGGAATTGACTTTTCGTTCTTGTAATTTCCTTATTTTTTTGGAATTATATGTATTCCTTTCTAAACTCATATCTAGCATTTGTTACTTTCATAACCAGTTAAATAATGAAGTTGGTGATTTAAACATGGGAGGTCCATTTCAGCCTCTTTTTCTTTTTCTCAAGAAGTCCCTCTGTGACTTGGGTTTTTGAATTATATATTTATTTTTGATATGGAATCTATACTGGAAACATCAAGCTCTTTGTGTCATTATCTTGAACTCTGTGTCAAAAACAGGCACATGGAGCTATAAATATCGAGTTTGCAGAGGCATGAGAATGTTAATAAATTTGTTGATTTATCTGAATCTACTTATACTCTGGGTGGTTGATTCTTCACATTATTGCAGCTATTTTAGCAAGAAGTGTTTATAATTTGATTGTAAAAGTATAGCCATGGAAGTAATTAATAGTGATGGTCATGATATGGATTTTGCTACCATTTGGAGCTCCTAGAGTGATCTTGCACACTGTCAATAGCCTTACTTAATATATGTCCTACTTCGCCCCTCCTTCATCCTTTTCTTTTTTTAATCTTTAGCTCATGAATAGTTGCAATTTTCAGCTTATTTCGTGGAAGAATATTGCCCAAGTTTGGGAGGGTCATCTTTTTCTTGTGAGAGGTGGATGGGGAGTGTACCCACCAGATTTCTGTGTAGTTGCACTGGACACAGATTTTCTGTGATGGAGACTTGGTGGGGAGGAGGACGAAAGTAGATCGTATGAAGTCTGTTATGATGATGTTGTTGGTGTTAGAAAGAGTTGGTAGAGCTTCCCTTGAGACATCCTCAGCTATTCAAATCGATTGGAGTGAAGCCACCTAAGGAATTCTGCTTTATGGACCTCCTAGTTTTGGGAAGAGCCTGTGCAGTTGCTAATGAAACCAGTGCTTTCTCCTTCTGTGTAAATGGACCAGAGATCATGTCAAACTTGCAGGAGAGAGTGAAAGCAATATTGGAAAAGCATTTGAGGAAGCAGAGAAGAATGCACCAGCTATCATCGTTATTGGTGGTGATTGCCCTGGAGTTGAGAGGAGAATTGTCTCCCAACTTTTAACCCTAATGAACAGACTTATTTGTGAACATGTTATTTTCATTGGAGCTACTAATCTTCCTAACAGCATTGACCTAGCTCTAAGAAGGTTTGGAAGGTTAGACTGAGAAATTGATATTAGGGTTCCAGATGAGGTTGGGCATCTCGAGATTCTTCGTATCTATATGAAGAATATGAAGCTCGCTGAAGAAGTAAGAAATTGTTCTTTCTTTGTCTTTTTGCTCTGTCTGTTGCAAGAGGAGGGAGGGGTTAGTGTAATTGTCTAATCTTATGTAGTTAACCTTCTATGTGAACTAACATGTTGAATTCTTATTTGATTTCTGCAGGTTAATTTGAAAGTTATAAGGACACACATGGTTATGTTGCTGCTGACTTAGCTGCCCTTTGCACTGAGGCTGCACTTCAATGTATCGGAGAAAAGATGGATGTCCGTAGATGCTGAAGTGCTTGACTCAATGGCGGTGACTATTGAACATTTAAAGATTGCTTTTCGAACAAGCAACCCATCTGCTCTGCGTGAGATGGTTACTATGAATTGTTATTTTTGATAAATTTACTTACTTTCGGTTGTAGCATACTTTTTATAGATTCACTTGGCCTTTTGTCTTTCGAATGCAAAAGTGAAGAAATTTTGGATCAGGTTGTTGAAGTACCTAAGGTTACCTGGGAGCATACTTGAGGTCTAGAGAATGTTAAGAATGAGCTTCAGAAGGTGCCTGCTGTTGCAGAATGCGCTAGATGTGTTACACTAGTTATTTTGTTTTGTGCCTCTGTGTCCCTTGTATAACAGGTCTGACTATTGTGTTGCAGACAGTTCAACACCCCATGAAGCGCCCTTATAGGAGTTCTTTTCTTTGGGCCTCCTGGATGTGGTAAAACACGTCTTGCTAGAGCTATCACTAACTACTGCCAAGCAAACTTCATCAGTGCCAAGGGCCCTGAATTGCTTACAATGCCGTTGGCAAAAGTGAGGCCAATGTTGAGTATTTTTTACAAGGACACCAATCTAATTCTTGTGTTCTATTTTTCAACGAATCGGACTCAATTTCAACTCAGGTTTATTTAATTTTCAGGGCCTCTGTTTTATGTCCATCACAATCATATTGATTATATGGAATTTCGTTATTGAGATACGAATCCGTTTGGGTTGTTTTGTATTGCTGGTTTCTTCTTGCTTATGCTTTTCAATGCACTATATTTGTAGAGAGGAAGCAGTGTTGGAGGTCCTGGGTGTGCTGCTGACGGAGTTCTGAACCACCTTCTGACAGAGATGGATGGGATGTCTGCTGTGCTAGTAACAACCTGATATCATAGACCAAGCACTTCTGCGACCTTGCCTTCTTGATCAACTGATTTATATTCCTCTTCCTGATGAGGAATCTTGCCACCAAATCTTCAAGGCTTACTTGAGGAAATCATTGCCTAAGGATGTAGACATCGGAGCCATTTCCAAATATACTCGTGGCGTCAGTGGTCTGATGTCAGAGAAATATGCCAGCGGGCTGGCAAATATGCAATAAGAGAAAACATAGAGAAGGTGTGTTTCCGCTTGAACATATGGTTATTCTTTGTTATTCATGTTATAGCATCCTTGTTAGGGACCATGTGCTTGTCTGGCAGGATATTGAGAGGGAGGGACGGAGCGAGAACACTGATGCAATGGTAGAAGAGATGATGAAGTGGCAGAGATCAAACCAGCACGAGAGAAGTTGTGCGGTGCCTCGTGTTTCTTTTTCTTGGCCTATACTTGTAATATATTCGGTTTTTTATTTTTGTTTTTCGGAAAACTGCTTTCAGATTATTTACTGAAACACAGCTGGCTTAGGCCAGAGTCATGATGGATTATCTCAAAACTCCACCATAACCTTGAACTTGATCCATTTGGGATTATGATCCATAGCCAGACCATTTTTTCAAATTGAATTTGTTAAATTCTTATGTCCATGTTACCTGATTCACTATAGGACTGTTTAGTGGGTTTCTAAAACAAGGGGGGTTTTGAAAATTTCCATTAGTACAGTTTCCCTTTTGGTAGGAACTCTGGACATTGTAGGGGTTCATGGAGGAGCTTGGATAGATTTGGCGTCAGTAAGTTGCCTCCAGGTTTTCTCCTGCTTGGTTCGTTTTACTCAAGATAGGTGGCCGACTGTCCTCGAGCATGCTGACCGCATCATAATAACACCGGACACAGCAAGTAAAGTACGGTTTGAGTGGTGGAAAGTTCGTGAATTTGCTGGCAGTACTTGGTGATATAAAGAGATGAAATGGGTTAAAAAACAGCTAGGCTAATACAATACATACCCGTAGATGAGATCCATTTTTGTGAATGCAATTAAAAATTCGGATCGGGGTCGGGGATACATTTTCAGTTTTGCCATGTCCCAGCTCCAGTCCAGTCGATGAGATTGTTGCGTCAGGCATTGTAGAGGATCAATTATTCATTCATTCACAAAAGGACCTGATTCAGCTCAGCCGTTTCATAGGGATTGCTGCAGATTTTTTTTCTTTCTGCTACTTCTGATATTTTGCTCCTCAAAACCATTATGCTCTCTTCTAGAAGAAAGGTCTGCAACTGCATTCACACACATGGTCATTCATTCATGTATTAATCCCCACATTCATCTTTTTAGTGGAAAAGAATGGCAAGTTGTGCATGAATTGGCAAGCAATTGAACTTGACAAACTGCAAAGCCATTCAACGTTTTGGTTGAGAGTACATGCTCATGCCAACTAGCACTGACACACCTCGTCCTTCCTCTTTGACTACTCCTAACTCGTGCTCAAATCTAGTAATTCTCCTTGTAAAGTAATTTCCCTTATATATATATATATATATGTGGTGCGGATTCCAAAAGCTAACATTTAATTTAAGTCCTAAAGTTTTACTTCTCTTTTGTGAGGCGTTTAGCTAATTGCATGCATGCAAGTTTACCTTAAAAGTTATGCTACAAATCTTGATTATCCAGTTCATGTCAAGTACAGGTTCAAAGGGGCTTTGTGGTTAGATCAAAACCAACCAAATGATCCTAATAGCTGTGCGGGAAATGGGGAGTCATGTCTCGAATACCAAAAACAAAAGGCAATAAGTAAAGTGGAGTGTTGAGGACACTAAGACTTATGAATTAGGTAGAAAACAGGTGACAAAGGTTTTGATTAGACTAAGCCACTTTATGGGGGACAACCCCACATGCAAAACCTTCACACTAATGTGATATATTCGTTGAGTAATATGATTGTACTCACGCTTTCAAAAGCCCTTGCCATTGGCATTTTCCTAACTCTCTGTTGTCTGTTGATCCTAAGGAAGTGTTACACTCGACCCCCTTTCCAAAATATAATCCAAGATTTTTTATCTTGCATATATAGAGTTTGGCTCTCCGTTATCTTTACTTCTATGTTTATTTCTTATTTTAACTGTTTAGTTTCTTCCCTGTATCAACTCCAAGGAATGTTTTTCCTCATTATATAAATTAGGTTGTTGTACAATAGGAGTAGCCTTCCTCTTTTTCAAACTTCAAAAGACTTAAAATTGAATCTGTTTATTATGGAGAAGGGAATTAAGTTATCAAGTTATTGCTTCAACTATGTTTTTTTCAATTTATTCAAATTATCTACAATTATGAGATAAATTTTAAAATATATGAATCAGTATGACAAAAAATATATTTACTAGTTTTTTTTTGTTCTTCTCAAAGCTTGTAATTTATAGCGATGGAGACAAAGGGCTAGTGTAAATATAACAAAATTTTGAGATTTAAGTTTAAAAAATAACTTATAGAGAAATGTCAAATTTATCGAAAAGAATATCTCTACTAATTAGGAGTAAGATTGTATACTACATGACTTCTATAGATGTCATGATCACTGAGATTTTCACGGGATTGTTATTGTTGTAGAAATGCTAAATTTAATACATTTTCTTAAGTTAAAAAGCTTTTAGATAATTTTTTTAAAACTAAAAGTTGTGGACCTCCTTATTTAGATATTATTTCTCTATCTACACTTTTTAGAATAAACTAAAATTCTAAACAATATAAATTTTTATTTTAAAAGGTTTGTATCAAAATCAACTTTTATATTTTAAAAAATATTTCCTTTTAATTTAAGGCATATTATTCTAGCTCAATTCTTTTTAGTCTTTTTAATTCATAATTAATAATTATAACAGTCTATATTATTGTCATAGATATTTAAACTAACTTGTTTCCTGAATTTAAGACAAATATATGTTACATTTACTGAAATCAATTATTACATTGTAATTTTTTTTCCTAATTTTTATCCCTTTAATATATTTTTAAATTCATACATCACATTTTTGTTATCTTATACTCATATGTAATGATTGGAAATATATATCATTCCCGAATTTACCTAAAATAAATTATTGGTAAATTTTTAATTTTAAATATATATTATTTATTTTAATCATACATACGTTTTATACTTTTAAATTAGTTACTTTGTATTCTATTTCTTTAAGGTTAGTTATTTTTGTCTAAGTTTTAATACTTAGTTTCATAAATTTTTAGAGAAATTCTAACTTTAGATTTGAATAACCTTATATTTTTTTTGAAGTTCTTGTATGCAAAAACTTTCAGATATGTGTTAGAATAAAAGTGTGTAAAATCGTTTCTTTAATGTGCAATTATTATGTCTTTCACATTAATGTCTTTAGAATGAGCTAAAACTCTAAATTTTAATAATTATATGTACTTTTTAAAAAAGAATTTACATTGAAAATCAATCTTATACTTTAAAAAAAATCATTTCTTCTAATTTTAGGTCATAAATTCATAATTCTTTCATTCCTTTAATTACATATTTTATTAATTTCTTCATTTTTTACGTATATTATGTATATATTCAATAATTTATTTATATTATTTTTAGAGTACGTAATTTAAAGTAAAATTGTTGATTAAATTTAGATTTCAATATATATATATTTGTTGCAATCAAATTTGTATATTCTAAGTTGAATTTTCATATTCTATTTATCATTTAAAACTTTTTCCATTCTATCCTACCAGACCTAGTGTGAATACCGTGAATTTCATATCCTATGCATAACTTAACATTAATTTCCATTTTCTAAATTTAGGAGTCGGCAATCATCAAAGTGCCATAAAAACAGCATATAATGGTAACAACTAGCATATCAAATCATATCATATACTGAAAGTCATAATAAAGAGTAGAGAGGACATCATATCAAATCATACACGTAGATATGTACCAATCATGTCTAAGGCAACATACCCATTCTACCCCACCTCCATTCCTCCTTTTTCTTCTCTTTATAATTATTATAAGATCTAAGTCACCAATTGCATAGGATGGGTCCCCTTATCGCTATGATCATGTGATTCTCCAAATAAAGTTCACCATTAAACTGTTCCTATGTGCTTATACAGAATATGATGTCTCATTTATGTCCTCCACTTGAGCATTTTCAACTTTAGAGAAGCTCAACTCATAGTAGCTAGGTATATTCCTCTTAGGGATAGTCTTCCTTCATTTTTTCACTTTGTTTTCTTTCTTTATTAATCTTTGGTTTCTTTGGCTAGCTAGCCAGTAGCCACTCCCTTTGTACCATTTAGAACTTGTTAGTTTTAACACATTAACATCTTTAATTTGTCAAGGTAATATGACCAAGTTAAATAGAACTTCACTTATATTCCAAAAGCTATGCAACATATCCACACCTACTTAATTTATACTAAAACAACAACATGCATGTTTTCGAAACAGCTCTTCCAGAGATAACAGTAAAAGATTGACGATGGGATGGACCACAAACATCAGTAATATGTATGAGAAGCGCAGTGAAGTCGAAAAAGATCTTATATAATAAGGAAGGAAGAGGATATTCAATTTATATTCTCATCAACAACCATTATCTCTTCATTTGCCATTGGAATGCATGGCTAGTGGATCCAATAAATTAATCTCAAGATGATGGAGACTTCCGATGACCAATTTCAGAAAGAGAATCTATTGTTATGGGACAACTGACAAAATGATAGAAGAGGATAATCTTCCAAAAAGGAAATATATACAAAAAGAAAAAAGTACACACACACACATCATACTAATTAAAGAGACAGGTGAGCCTATATAGAGGGAATGACCATTGAAATTAGTAATTAAATAAGTTTAGGTTTAAATATCCTTGGAAGAGAGAAAAGATGAAAATTTCTTCATTCTTAATTCTTACTTCCTAAAATTGTGGGCTCTTTGTATTTAAGTGAAGAAATGATTTACTCAAGATGTTAGGAAATTAAAATGACTATTTGATCATATAAAAATGACTCAATTACATGAAAAAAAGGTGTAGTATTACTTTTATAGAAAAATCTTTTATATTTTAGATATAGTTCTAAAAATGTTTATATAAGTCAATGAAGTAGTAATTAACTCGTAAAAATAACACTATCAAATCAAATTATAGAAATTTCTAAAACTGATATTGTTAAATCTTAACAAAACATTTTAAAGATGGTCAAACAATAGTATCCAGTAACATTACTTGTTCTATAGATATCTATATGAATGCTTACTGTTAAACGATAAAGCTACAGGCATAGTAGTGCTAGTTATGCGTGTTGTTAGAGATGGTACACACTGCCCTTTCAAACCCTAGTAGTATAGTAGTATTCTGTTTTGGTCATCAACACGTGCGTCTCCGGCTTTTTATGAGCCTCGGCCTCCTCATAAAAACCAATTTGACAATTGCTATTCTCTACACTTTACATACCACAACATAGGGTTACATCCATGTTTCTGCCTTGTCAGTAATGCACGTGTTTGCTCTTCCACTTTGGGTCCTATCCTTTGCCTAATTGTCTTCCATTCCCATCAATTGATTCACACTCTCTACACACGTCACGTCATCAAGTTCTAAAACTCCATCATATATATATATATATATATTCATTGAGCCAACCTTCTGAACGGTTTATATGTGTATATATACATATATAATACTGTTTGAGACTTCGTTGTAGGTATCTTTTTGAGTTGAGACAACAGGCAGGCAGACAATCACCGACAACTCATGACCTATGTGATGACACATGAGAGGATGGCTTTAAAACTATAACCGACCTCCAGGCACGATTCAACGCTTGAGAGCTTGGTCATTGCAGAAACCGTGGGCTTCCATGTTTCAAATTCAAACCCTTTGATGGTAATGATTAAATGTAGTCATGTGTTGTGTTATGTTTGTTTATATATTACAGAACAGTTTAATCTCCCTACCTAGCTGAAACCACAGAAGCATTAATTAAAAGAAATCAAGAGAGGGAAAAAAGAACAGAACATGCACCTATAACAAAGAAGCAATCCATGTGAAAATAATATGGACAATCGTGGGATGAAGCATGCATGGCAGAGTAAAAATGAGGAGAGATCATGGTCAAAACATGGGGACCATGAGTGGCAGTAGGACTTTGGGGAGGGCCGCACGAGGGGGCACTGAGGGTGTAGGGCTTTCGGTTCAGAGATATATACATTTTATACACATACACACATATATAGATAGCTGTATGCATCGATCATCATTCATCTCTCACCCTTCCCTCTTATTAGGATTCTCGCTGTCTGCTTCTGACCATTTCTGTGAACCCCACCACCATCCACATCTACTATGCCGTTCTCTTCCTCTTTACAATTTTTTCCTACTTTTCGTTCTACAGTACAGTTTCACCCACTTCTCATTGATTCCCATCTGTTTCATTTATTATGCATCTTTCCCATTAAGTAGACAACAAAAGGTATTACTTCAATGATCAAGTTCAACATAAAAAGGTTTTCCATGACACAGAGAATTGACCGTCTTATCTCTCGTAAAACTTAAAGCAAGAGATATAAATTTAATTTGAATAGTTAATAATGAAGTATAAACTTGTTTCTACGCACAAAATCTCAAGAAATGTAGAGAATTCGGACTAAAGACCTTTCTTCAGGTTAGAAGACTTTCAGGATATCACATCCCACCACTTGAGCCTTTCCATTACACTTTCTTTAGGCCTTTCAATAGGTGTCGCACGTATGTATCCTCCAAGTTGTGCCTGACATGGAAAGATACATTGCTGTAGAATCTCATCATTCTGGAGTCCGTACATACTGTACATCTTCTGCCATATATACTTTGAAAAACAAAATAGAAAGCTGGAATCCAAGTAAGAAATTAAGGTAGTACATGTCGAAAAGCTAACAGATGAGAAAAAATTTTGGACTTTATATACTAGGGTTGGTCTTTTCTTTTTTTTTTTTTTTTTGCCTTGTAGGGGATGATTGAGGGATAAGAATTAAAAAGTTTGATGTGGATATGGAATTTGAAATTTAGGTTTCCTGCACAATGTACCCCCCAAAAAAGGGCATCTTTCAATCATATCAGTTCTGAAAGCTAGCCTGGGATTTCTCATATCCGGTACACAAAACTAGAAGCGTCGGATCATATGTTCTTGTTCACATGGATCACTTAACATCCATCTTGGTTCACACAGTCAATTCAACTCAAAATACCTATCTCAACTTATGCAAACCCAAAAACGATTATTTGATGAATCAAGTTGCTCTTAAATTCACTTGCTTATCTCTTATGCACATTCTTAACAACCTCGATATCTGATTTATTTAGACCATTTAAATTAAAGGTGAAGAAATGAATACATATAACAAATTTAATTTTTCTTAGAGAAATTGGATTATAATATATACTAGTAATCTTTCCTTTCCCATGTTAACTTTATAATGTATATATAGTGGGACACTGGGATCGATATGATAGCTTAAAGAGGGTATTTTATTACATTCACCAAATCTGTTCCATTATTTTGGCAATTTAACATGACTTAACAACTAATCGCATTTAGACGAAGAGAAGACTTTAGTTCAAGGAAAGAATAAGTATTCATTAAGCAGGACTTTGTTGCTTGCTTGGAAACATACCCTCGTCAACATCCAAGAAAAGCTGTGTTACGTCAGGAAAGTGTGCTTTATATGATTTTGATCCACTTCTTAAACCAATCATATTTATCTGAACTCTAAATTACACTTCTTTTCCCTGTAGTTCCAAAGTAATCAATAGACTTTGGGGACTTCAGTTGCTCCCATAAAGTGGAAGCTATCATTTAGTAGTCATTTATATATACATAACAGGTGATCTCAGACATGACGCGTGCCCTTCTGTTATACTTGTATATGAATAATCATCCTATTCCATGTCAAAGATAGATCTGTTGCTTCCTCCTACAGAAACACTAATCCAAGACTGGTGTGTTTTCGGAAGACAAGACTATAAAAAACTAAAATTAATGGATGGTCCATACAAAATCATTTGAAACTAGATGCTTCGCTTGGCTCTTGTCTGATGTTCCCACAACTTAAAGCCTTGCTTTTAGTATGTCATGTTTGGATTAGTCTATCATATTCATAAAGGATTTGGAAGGTGGGGACTGAGGGAGCTTTGGTAATTAATGGTTTCAGGGTACTGGATACTGTTCATATCTATTGAAGTACTGTTCATTTGAATTGGTGATATCGCAAGTGTTTTGAGAGTTTTTGACTCCTAATACTGTTCACAAATTGTTCTGAGAATTTGCCAGTTTGGAAGTATTTTTCTTTCCATGTGTTCTACCCTACTAAACACAGTCTAACTTTGGCAGAAGCAGAACTGAAAAGTCGAGAAACTTGGAAGTTCTTGGATATTTGAACTGCAAAAAGAGAAACCTTTCTTGTTTCAGCTAGCTAGATTATGGAATCTCAATGAAGAGACCAAACTCAGAAATTTCCTGACAGACCAATAGAGATCGACCACTAAACAGAAACCTCCACCTTCCTTTATACAATTAGACCTATTCCATTATTGAATTCTCGCAGTAGCAGTAGTGGAAAAAAAAATTTTATAAAAAAGAGAGAGAGAGAGAGAGAGAGATTAGGGAAGAAAACGAAGAAGATGGAAGGAGAAAAATAATCTAAACGGGCCCTGGCGACCATTTTCTGCACTTACATAATGGTGACATGATTCAGGTCACAAGAACCAAGACTTTGCATTTTTTAAGACCCAGAAAAAATGGAAATGGAGAAGAGTGTATAAAGCTCAGAATTTGAGAAAGACAAAGAAGCATATGAATGATTAATAGATCCAAAAGCACGTAAGGAGAGGCCAAATTCATCAAAAAGAAAGATTTATAAATTCAGCAGCAGAACTTGCCAATAAATGATAGCATTTCTATTAATTACACTCTTACGTACATATACATATACATATAAAAGGATCAAGGTTTCTTTCTAATCCAGTAACAACTGCTTCTTCAACTCTCACCGCATTCACGTTCATGCCAGCAAATAAGCATGGCCACGCAACGCCGGAGGATGTAGAACTTGGCACGCTGTTTCTTGACCAGATGGCTGCACTTTTGACCGAAAGATGAACAAGGCTTGTGCACGTGTTGATCATTAAAGCTTGAACTCATTTCTTTATCTGCCATGAAATTGGGTAAAAGCTTCTTGCGTCTAGACAGAAGCTAGTCAGTACAACTACAAATAGAAGCAGTAAATATAGAGGACAGAGGTGCTGTTGGCTTGGTGTGTATTTATAGATAGAATTGCCAGACTTACTTGCATTTGCTTTATCAGCTTTTTCATTTTCACTTCTAAATTTCTGTGTTGGGCTTTCCCTTAGTTTTGTGTGGATTACCACCATAGCAGCCCACCTCTTGACTGCTCAGTAGGTATCTCAAGACATAGAGTGGACCAATGTTCCTGTCTTTCTTCTTCAGTCCTGAAACAATATATACTGCTGTTTTGCACGCTAACGTTGGCAGACATATCTTGTCCTTAAGTGGTCCTAGTTTAACTGTTATTACAAAACATATTGCGATCCAACGATGTACGATGACATATTTTTTAATATAAAATAAGTCAATGATCACTCGACATTCTTCAAATTAAAGCTTTAGCCAGAAAACTAATGATGCAAGAGAAAATAACATTAAGCAGTTTCTAAAAACTTGGGGAATATGATCGATATCACATCACGTAAGCTATGGAATTTAAGTTTCAACATCTAAGAGAAGCCATCCAGTTTCACAAGTTCAATAAACACAAGCAATGAACTGATGATGCGAGTTCAAGCATGTTATGAAAATGATTAAACATCGTCACCATAAGACGGATAGAAAGATTAACTTAAAATCCGTCTATCTATTTATATATATTACTTCCTTCACACAAGCCTATATATAAATATAGTTAATCACTATATATTAAAAATCGATAAATTACTAATCTTTATTAATAAGTTTTACAGATGCAATTTAGAACAATAGGCTAAAATAGTTATTTTAATAAATTAATTAGAATAATTTTTAAAAACATTTTATATATGTATATTATATAGTAGTCCATTGACATCATATTAAAATTTAAATTACAAGCATAATTTACTATAATATTTTTCTCAAAACATGACTACACTATTACTTATCTTTTCTTAAAATATAAATATAGTTGGACTCCTTTATTTATTGCGTTTAGTTCTAATATTAAATTTTATAGTTGAAATATCAAAATATAAAGTACTTGTTGAAGTTTTTGTTTGTTAAATAATTATTTTAAATCTAATTTTTTTAATACATTGGTGAAATTAATGTGATCGATCACAACAAATTCATTTGGTTAACTTAACATCTACTATCTATTGAATCAAATTTAATTATTCAATTAGTTAGATTGATAACTGACATATAAAGAATGTTTAGTTGATAATCTATTAAACTATGATTATACTCTACAAATTAGTAAAATATAAATTATTGATTGATTGGTATCTCTTTTCCAATATATATATGTGTGTGTATGTATATATGTATAGCATATTGCGTACAATAAAACCTACTTCAAGCGTTGCCCTTGATGCTGATGACAGCTTGAACCATCCTCAGCCATGTGAGAGCTGAAATGTCCACATACTAATTTTCACTAAGAGCCAAAGATTGGATTGATTCTATAGATGATGAGATGTGTGGTAGAGTTTAGGAAGACAAACAAATGAATCAATAATGACATTATTAGTCGTTGCATTGTCAAAATCATTCCAATCCAAACACATTAATTAGTGTCTTTTTCAACACGTCTTGTTATGAATTGCAGTTTAACTTTGGGAAGGAAGGAAGACACATAAATAACTTGAGTTCTCGAATGAAGATGAATAAACCATTATATATATAACTTACATATTGGAGTTGGACTCGTTAAACTTTCATTTATCCTTATTAAGGTTTTGAACTTAGGATCGAACGCCCTGAAGATCGTGATGTGCGTCTCTTAGTCAATTTAAGTTGCTGAATTACGGAGGCTTTTTGTATATATATATATATATGTGATATACTCCTTTTGCATGCTTCGGCCGATCGAATTCGTCACTGTACATGCAGGGAAACTTGGCCTGAGATGCTAGAGAAGATGAAGATTTTGTCCAACAATATTACTTCCTTCCCTTTAATGGAACTTATGGAATTGATCAGTTAAGCATTCTTCTTTCGTTTTTTATCTGATTATTAGAAGAAATCCATGTTATTTTTTAACCTAGTTAGTCATATTATTTGGCAATCTTTTCACAGCCTTTTGTTATTAACTTATCCATAAAATTTCCATTCTCTGATGAGTCAATGTAAACCATTATCAACCCTAATTGTCCTTTTCTTTCTTAATAAGGTACTAAATTTCAGACCCTTTCAAATTTTCGTGAATAATTCTATACTACGTACTATATATGTCACCGATTCACTTTCACTATGTCCACAAGAATCAAATCACACCCTAGCCCTGGTACCAATTTCCGCCAGAGTTCTTAAATGCGACCGAGAGCCACATCAATCATCAAAAGTAAAGAAGAAAAGCAACCAAATGAAGTTTCTTTGAAACATATATGTGTGACATGGTACAAAGGCAAGAAGTGACGATCGAAACAAGTTCCACTATGGAATAGACACAATATCCCACTTCACATGCCTATACAGTTAGAGCCACCGGATCGTGTGATGTTGGAACGTCCACGAAAATTGTTCGTAAACCAAAGGAGTTGGATGCTTAGGTACGTACTCTTGGTTTATTACCTATATACATGCTAGCTGTAGGAGATGAGGGTTTAGACCAAATTCGCGAGTGCATATTGGCTATGACAATTATAGGATATTAGGTTATATAAAGTTGTGAATATAGTATTGGCATCCGCGGTAGTTTTATTGTTATTAGTGCGGAAAAATATTAATATCAATCAATATAAGATATTTTTAGACAATGTTAACAACATACAAAATAATTTTAATTTATATAATTAAAATTTAATCATTATAAAATTTATCTTTTAGAAGTTACAACTCATGTGAAATTCTTTCTAAAAATTTTTATATTAACAACTAGAATAAGTAAATTATATTAATTCTAATTTTTGTTAATAGTTAATATTAAGTAGTTAAATGTTTTTACTTATTTAACAATTAAATTAAATTATTATCAATAAAATTACTTCATATGTTATAAATGCTAAGTATTGTTATTGATGACTATATCTATGGTATTTTAAATAAATATAACAATGTATTTATCTTATTCTTTGAAATTATATAAATATCCTTTATATTTTTTGAAAAATTATTCATTTTAATGCAAAAATACCACATCATATTCTTTTTTTACATGGTACCAAAAACCTAAATTTTTTTATTCATAATGATAACTTCTAATAATTCACAACTTGTGACAGTAACATCAAGCCTTTCTTCCTCTTCTTTTCTTGTCCACCACGCTTTTTCAATTAAATTGAATCCCAAAAATTACCCCATATGGAAGGCTCAGTTTATTCCCTTTCTAAATTATGTGCACCACACTTTTTCAATTAAATTGAATCCCAAAAGTTACCTCCTATGGAAGGTTCAGTTTATTCCCTTTCTAAATTACAAAAGTTTGCATGGCTTTATTGATCCAAATTTCCATTCACTACCTTAAACTATATCCCCTCTACCTTTGATCCTTTTAAATAAATAACCAATCTAGCTTATAATTCCTAGTTAAAAAAGGACTAAATGTTACTCCCATAGATATTTGCCTCCCATACTGAAGTTATATTTTCATATGTCATTTTGTTTAACGTCCTCTTGTGATGTTTGGCAAGTCCAATCAATTGTATTTGGGTTAATCTCATAGAAAAGGCAGCTTGAAATTCATATAAAATCAAAAGAGATGAAAAGGAATGATCTTACCATCTCAATATATCACTAAAAAGAAAAGGCTTTAGTTAATGAGCTTGTTGTAGCATGGAGATTCCTCTCCTTGAGAGAAATCAATGTCATAGTCTACTGCAATATTGGATCAGACTATCATAACATCATCATAGCTTTAAATTTATTTCCTCATCTAGTTCCTTTTTCTAAACTATATTGAGAGCTTGTGGCTTACAAAATACTTCTAAAAAACTCGCATATTACTATAGTTGCTAACTTCGTTGTCAAATAAAACTTAGCTCTACTTCTTCCTACGTCATCTACTCACTATAATAATATTCTCCTCAACCAACAAAGTTTGGTCAAAATAACAACAACAATGGTGTTTAAAAGAACTATTAACCATGTGAAATATATAGGTATAAGAATGACAAACTCATTTATTTATATATATTTTCATATCAATTGGATGAGTTTTTGTCACTATAATTGGTCCTTATAGAATTATTTGATTATTATTTGAATTATTGTGCCAGCATGATAGAAGCAAACAGGAAATGCAACACGAAAACATGTCCCACACCAAGACGACGATGCGCAGCTGGGTAGGGAGTTTTTCTTAAGATAAATGACAGCGTAGAGAAGGGTGTAAAGTTTGCAAGGGTTTTGAGTGAACAGTGAAGGGTGGACCAAAAATCACGATATTAAATAGTCACATCAAGCTACAGAGGAGAGTGGCGTGCGTGGTCTAGGAAAATAACAGAAAAGGAAAACGTGAAGTAGAGAAGATCGACGAGGGTGTTCTACATAGAAGGGGATCTAGATTACAGTTTTCCTTATCTCCCAAAAATCTAAACCATCATTCCCACCTTCTATGTTGACCGCCGGAGCTCACTGTTGTTAGTATTAATTATGTTTTCTTAATTATTGAGTAAAAATTGAGCATTGGTTTTAATATCCTTGGTTTTATTTTACCATTTTAATGGCAATTAGTAGATTGAAATTTTGGAAAGTATTTTTGTTTTCCTCCTCATCTCCCAAAAAGCTAAACCATCATTACCACCTTCCATGGCTGGCCGTCGGAGCTCACTATTGACAGCGTCTTCCATAATTTTTTGTGGCTAGTTCACCCTAATCCTCTGATTCAGTGGCAATGGTGGGAGCTTGGATTTTCATATGGTAGTTTAAGCTGCATTTATCTTCTACCCATTTTATTATTTAGTGATTCTTAGGTCTTAAGGTAACTATTTAATTATTTGGAGTTATATATGGATTATATATTTGAACTAGAAGATTTCTATGGCTGGATTATTGTTTAGCAACTGATATTGTGCTGATTTTGATTTAATTTCATTATTTTGATTTGGGTCAAGACTTTGTATTGAGATTTTAGTGAATATTTGGTGATTATTCAAGGTGGCTCAAATGATTGGATTGTTATATCAGTTGCTAGTATTAATTCTATCTTCTTAATTATTGAGTAAAGATTGAGCATTGATTTTAGTATTCTTGATTCTATTTTATTATTCTAATGGCAGTTAGTAGATTGAAATTTTGAAAAAATATTTTTGTAACAATTCGTGGTGACTCAGTTGTTAGATTAAAGCTTGATTATAACTCTAGGTTCATTTGTTTTAACTCCAATATCTGTTTGAGTGATGATTGCCTGTGCAATTGAACTGAAGAGTTGCATTTATCATTGTTAATTACTTGTTTTTTTCTTCTTATTAATTCACTCGCTACCATTTCATATCACTCATTTTAAATTTAAAAAACCAAAATAAGTCATTTATGTTTATTCTAATTTATTGCAAATTTTAGTAGTAATTGATCAAATCACACCCCCATTCTATAGTTTAGGTTGCATTGCATTTAGGTACTTAGGAAGTTAATTTCAAATTTTTTGGTTCCTCAAAAAGAACGACTCGAGGTTGCACTATATGCAATCCTTAGTTAAATTTTGAAGTAACCCCAAGATGACATCAAATTTTAGGTTATTTCAAGTGGCACTGTTGTCGGGGAACCAAGAAATTAGTTTCCTAGTGACTAAGTGTCAAGTAACATTGACTGGGTTTTATGTGTTGAGCCTCATACCTGCATTGGTATTGCATAGTCCATTTCTATTTTTATTTTGCATTTTCTTGGGTAGATAAAAGTTTTGGGCTGCTTTTTGACTCGGTTGCTGTTTATTGGATTGCATTGCTCTTGTTTACTTAATTATAGCCTACTCGGTTACTTTCTTAAGTGTAGGGGTTCATTCTCTAAGTCAAGATTTGTGAAAATTGAACCTTTATGCATATTGGTGCAGTTTTTGACATTCTTTGATTAATTATGCATATTACATGTTTTCACACTCTTTCATACAATATAAACTATATCGTCATCCATACTCATACATTCATACACACACACACTTACACTCATCAGATTCTTCTATTTTTTTTTACTTGAATCTTATTGTGTAAGTCAGTTTTGCACCTTGTTCTTATTATTATTGTTTATGTCTATAAGTGATAGGGCTTTACCTCTGAATCCTTTAAATTTTAAACTTGAGAGGTTAATGAAAAATATTAGAAGGGAGAGAAGAATAAAGGAGACAAGTCAAGTTCTTGTTAAGGAGGAGCATATTTCACAAGAGTCAAGTTTGTCATCTAATGAACAAGAACCTAGTGAGAGAGCTACCTCTAGTGAACACTTATCTACTAATAATTTTGAATTAGAGCAAGATACCATGGATGGTGATAATGGTAATAATAGATATAATGGGTCTAATAGGAACAACGGACATGGTGAGAACAACTTGGGGAATAATGCTAAGGATAATAGAAGCATGAGGGAGGTTAATAATTCCAATATTGATTGTGACCCTTATGGCTTTTATACTGATGATGTGAACTTTTAAATTAAAGGAGCATTAATTTCTTCCTTACCTAGATTCCATGGCTTTGCAGGTGATGATCCACATAGGCATGGCCAAGGAGTGACTTTACACACTACCTCAACATTTCACCACATTGACCTAGGATCAGTTGAAAGGAGCATTCTTAGATGAATATTTTTCTGCCTTTAAAACTTAGAGGCTCAAAAAGGAGATAACTAGTGTCGTGCAACGAGATAATGAATCCATGTATGAATATTGGACAAGGTTGATCAGACTTCTAGCCCATTATCCATACCATAATATTTTAAAGAATGATCTAGTCAACTCTTTCTATGAGAGGCTCCTTCCATATCATAAGCCCTTAATTCATGCCGCGACAAATGGTTCACTCAGAGAATTAAGTCTCAATGTTGCATGGGACTTACTTCAAAAGATGCCTACTAATGACCTTCGATCTGGAGACACAAGGAAGGTGTACAATACCTCTTTGGTTTCTTCGCAAGATATTCTTGCTGAATTGCTGCTTTGGGTAACCGAGTAGAGAAAAGACTCAATATTTTAGAGAATAATGTTAAGGCTAAACAAGTTAATTCAGTGGGTCATTCTCAAGCTATAGTAGTCGGTCGTGAGTACTATGGCTCCATAATGCGTACTTTCAATAATTGTGCTAGATATGAAGAAGTTTCTGCCCTCTACCAAAATTGGATTGGCCAATATCAAAAGAGGGATACCTACTCCAACACCTTTAATCCAGGTTGGAGAGATCACCTTAATTTTAGATGGGGTGGGATCAAGGAAACACTCAAGGAAATTCTTCCAATTAAATGGTGTCTAATCAAGGGACATCATCTTCTTTTTCTAAGGGTGATTTGCTATGATCATGAAGGACATTGCTGGGATTAATTCAAGATTAGATCATGAGAAGACACAAACCAATGCTAAGTTGAATGCTATGGGGAATAAGATGGACTCATGTTTACAAAATGTGTTCTCTAAGTTGGAGCACATAGAGACTAAGCATGAGAACTTGAACACTTTTTTTACTTAAATCTCCAATAACTTGAGTGAACAACAAGCAAAGAGTAGTGGTTCTATACCCTCTAACACAGTAATAAATCCTAAATCATTGAATGCAATCACACTAAGAAGTGCTAAGAAAATTGGTGATAAGAAAATGAAATTCAAAGAGAACGAAGAGGATGAAGAACTGGTTAATGAGGAAATCGAAGTTGAGTCTCCTCTTGCTAACACCACTCATGAAAGCTCCCAAGCTGAGAAGAAAGCTTATATTCAATATGAAAGCCTACAAGAAAAGAAGCTTGTAAAGAAGTCTCAGAAACAACCAGTGGTGTAAAATGATGAAGAGAAAGAAACTATCATGAAGAGAACAATAGAGGAAGGATCACCTTCCAACTCTAAAGGTGATGTGGCAAACATTCGTGACTTGCCTTTTCCAAATTCTTTCTTGGTTAGTAAAAAGATTGTTGACAAAAAAGACAATGATGAATAGTTTGAAATATTTAGCAAACTTAAGGTGAATGTGTCATTGCTTGAATTGATTAAAAGATGCCTAAATGTGTTAAATTCTTGAAAGACCTATGTACAAATAAGAGAAAGTTTAGGCATAGTGAGAGAATCCAATTGAGGTTGAGTGTTATTGTCTTTTTTAATCCACAATGCCCATTAAATGTAAAGACTCGGGTTCTTACACTATCCCCTGTATCATAGGTAGAACTATTATTTCTCATGCCCTACTTGACTTAGTTGTAGCAATTAATGTCATGCCGACCTCTGTTTATAAGACCTTGAGTATTGAAGCTTTGAAAGACACTATTGTAATGCTTGGTCTAACTGATAGGACAGTGAGATACCCTAAAGGCATTCTAGAGGATATCCTTGTGCAAGTCAAAGATCTTGTTTTCCCATCTAACTTTTATGTCCTGGATATGACTAATGAGCTTTCTGCTGAGATTACCTTAATTCTAGGTAGGCCATTTCTTCTGACTGCTGAGACTATAATTAATATGAAGAAGGGCCTTATCACTGTGGGAATTGGGGATAGAAGTGCAATTTTGTTTTTTAGAAGCTATGAGCAATAGTTATGAAGATTGTTCTTTCAATTTTGTTTTTTAGAAGCTATGAGCTATAGTTATGAAGATTGTTCTTACTTGGGTATTAATTTGATTGAATGTCATGATAATGATGTGGAAGATTGCATGGGATTGATGTGCATGAGCCCGAATGATATAATATGGGTGTGAATCATCATGATGCACTTACTTGTTTATCCTCCCCCCGTTCTTTTGATTTTTGTGGATGTGAGGGTAACGTATCATGTGTCTATTATTTAGTGATAGATAGTTGGCTTTCTACTTTGCAAAATTTTGATGCATCCTTTTGTTTTGATATTACTACTAATTCTATACTTGATAGCCTTGAGGAAGGTGTGTTTCTTGATTTTTCAGGAACTGATGATAAAGAAGCTGTCATACAAGCTACGAACGTAGTTTCTCTTTCAAATGGTGCCAAAATATTGTAAGAGAATAGTAATGATCCTGCCACCGCTCTAACCCCTTCTAATACTACTCTCACTTTTGATTTACCTTCTTTTTCTATTGATCAAATTGACCCTAATTCTGTTGGTTCCAGGTCATCTGATGGTGGCAGTAAATCGGGAAGTGGAAGACATATATGCCGCACTGAGCTTATATCCTCTTCCCCAAGCCATATAGATGCACCACTCACACTGAATGCATTTGATATACCAAAGATGGTTCCTTCTATTGTGCAACCCCCTGATTTAGAATTGAAATTCCTTCCCCCTAACTTTAAATATGTCTTTCTTGTTGATGATTGCAAATTGTCTGTTATTATTTCTAGGTCTCTGAGTAGTTCTGAAGAAGAGAGATTAGTTTCGGTGTTGAAAAGGTATAAGAAGACTATAGGTTGGTCTTCAGGGGACATACTAGGAATTGATCCCTTGGTTTGCACACAAGATCCTTTTGGTTGATGGGTCTACGCTAGTTAAGCAGCCACCAAGGAGGACGAAACCTCTTATTCATGATGTGATTAAGAATGAGGTATCTAAGTTATTGAGTGTAGGGATCGTATATGCCATATCAAACAGTGAGTGGCTGAGCCCGATATAAGTAGTACCGAAAAAGAGCAGTATCATAGTAGTGAGAAATGAGAGTGATGAGCTAATTCCATCAAAAGTTCAAAAAATCTTAGAGAATGAGCATAGACTATAGGAAGTTGAACGAAACAACTAGGAATGATCATTTTCCATTACTTTTCATTGATCAAATTTTGGAAAGAATGTCTAGGAAATCTCACCATTGTTTCTTGGATGGCTTTTCAGGTTACTTTCAGGTGCCGATTGCACCTACAGACCAAGATATGACTACTTTTACATGTCGTTTTGGTACCTACGCTTATCGAAGGATGCCATTTGGGTTGTGTAACACTCCAGGCACCTTTCAAAGGTGTATGATGATGATCTTCTGTGATTTATTGGAGCAAAATATGGAGGTTTTTATAGATAACTTCACCATTTATAGTGATAGCTTTGATGATTGCTTGTTTAGTCTTGAACGTGTTCTTGGTAGAAGTATTAAAAAAAAGATTGGTTTTGAATTATGAGAATGTCATTTTATGGTAGATAGTGACATAATGTTAGGTCATCGCATATCCTAAAAAGGGATTGAGGTTGATAAAGCCAAGATTGCAATCATTTCTTCACTTCTTTATCCTACTTGTCTAAAAGATTTGAGGCCTTTCTTGTAGCATATGGGGTTTTATCGACGCTTTGTAAAATAATTTAGTATAATTGCTTTACTTCTTTCTACATTGTTGAAAAAAATATTGATTTTCACTTTGATAGTAAATGTAGATATGCCTTCGACACTTTGAAATCCTTGCTTGTTTCACCTTTTATTCTGACTGCACCTAATTAGGATTTTCACTTTGAGTTGTCTTGTGATGCTTCTAACTTTGCAGTTGGTGTTATGCTTGGTCAAAGGGAGGAAAAGCGATCTAGAGTGATAGCTTACTCCTCTAAGATACTTGACTCCGCTCAAGTGAATTATACCACTACCGAGAAGGAACCTTTTACTATAATCTTTGCTTTAGATAAGTTTAGACAGTATATGATAAACTCTCAAGTTGTTGTTTTTACAAACCATGCAGCAGTGCAGTACTTGTTTAAGAAGCCCTAGTCTAAACCAAGATTACTGAGATGGGCTTCGTTGCTACAGGAATTTGATATTGAAATCAGAGACAGAGCTGGAGCAGAGAATCATGTGGTTGACCAACTTAGTTGGTTACCTAAAGGCATTGAGGGAGTTGACTCTTTTGATCTTACTGTTGATTTTTTTTTTATTTTACACTTTTTACCTTGGCAGTTCAGGAGCATTGGTACTCTAATATTATTAATTACATTGTCGCTAATCTTGTGCCTCCTTATATGTCTAATTTTCACGTTGATAAGTTAAAGAGGGAGGTAAAATACTATACTTGGGATGCTCTAATTCTTTGGAAGCAATGCAGCAAACAGATCTTCAGACGATGTGTTCCTAATAATGAGATCCACTCTGTCCTTGCCTTTTCACATTCTTTATCTTACGGGGGGGCATTTTAGTGCTAATAGGACTGCTAAGAAGGTTTTAGAGTGTGGGTTTTATTGTCCTATCTTATTAAAAAATGCTTATACTTTTTGCAAGTCTTGTGATAAATGCCAGAGGTTTGAGAGTCTAGGTAAAAAGCAAGAAATGCCTCCAAGACCTATGCATTTTTGTGAAATTTTTTATGTCTGGGGTATAGATTTCATGGGCCTCTTTCCTCAGTCATTTGGGTTTCCATATATATATATATATATATATATATGTCTAGGTGGGTAGAGGCAGTGCCAATTAAGAAAGATGATGCTTCTATTGTTGCCAAGTTTTTACGTGCTCATATCTTTTATAGATATGACATTCCAAAAGCAATCGTCAGTGACCAAGGAACACATTTCTGCAATAGGACTATCAAGTCTTTACTTGCTAAATATGGAGTTAATCATAAGCAAGCCACTCCTTACCACCTTCATACAAATGGGTTGGCTGAAGTCTCCTATCGGGAAGTGAAGCGTATATTAGAAAAGATGTTGAAACCATCCCGAAAAGACTAGAGTGAAAGGGTCGAGGAGGCATTGTGGGCTTATAAGACTGCCTACAAGACCCCTATAGCAATGTCTCCTTTCTGGTTACTCTATGGCAAGTCTTGCCATCTACCTATGGAGATTAAACACAAATCTTATTGGGTGATCAAGGAATGTAATGTAGACCTTGAATCTTCACTTGAAAACTGGACAATGCAACTTCAAGAGCTTGAAGAGATGAGGCTTGAGTCTTATGATAGTGCCAGAATCTACAAAGACAAGTTAAAAATGATTCATGACAAACATATTTTGAGGAAAGAATTCTATAAAGGTGACAAAGTTCTAAAGTTCAAGGCTCAGTTAAAGTTGATGCCCAGGAAGTTCATTACCAAATGGGAGGGCCCTTTCAAAGTTACCAAGGTGCATTCATTTGGTACGGTAGAGCTGGTGGATGAATACTTTCACAAGCCAATGGTCATCTTCTTAAGCACTCACAAGCCAATGGTCATCTGCTTAAGCACTACCATAACGATAAGAGACCTCCCTAATCCCACGGTCGTTCCCTTCCACCTTTATCCTTTATTTTCTATTAAATTGATGGTGATATCTATCTGATGAGATAGTTCGAAATGAGTGCGGGGGAGGGAACCTTTCTGGTAGGAAGTAGTTGTAATTGTTTATTTCGTTTAGTTTTTGTTAGTTAGTTTCCCCTTGCTCTTTCCATTTCGCCTACACTTGTTTTTCTTTCATTGAGGCCAATGTATTGATTAAAGGTAGGGGAGGGATTACTTTTGCTAAATTATTTGCCACTACTTGGATTGCCATTTTATTGACTTTTCATTAGGCACTGCTTATTTGATTAAGCTAAATTGATTGGGTTTTTCTTTTGAGAACGATTTGCTGCTGTGATTCCCACCTTATGATTTGACTTTTACAATTCTAGGGTTTTGTTTTCAAATCCTTGTTGCTTATGTATGTGAACATTGACATGTCAAGGTTTGAATGCATTTTGATTTGAGTAATTTTTATGCTTAGTTGATTAGCATAGTGGAATGCCTTTGGTGCAGTGTTACTAACCTTCTTGTATAGCTTGATTTTAAGGAGGAAATATCTTAGAGAAAGCTTCATTGGAAGGATTTTTTAGCCTTACTTTTCTTTCTCATCTTGTGTGATTTCTACCTGACTTGGTTAGCCTCTAGAACTTATATAGATTCTTTTTCAAAGCTACATTAATACCTAGATTTGTGAGCAGGATAGGGGCATTCATTTCTAAACCCCTTTACCCAAATACAAGCCAATTCAGTTGACCTTTGCTTACCCCATTGAACCCTTCACTTTCATTCATTCCATTATTTTTGAACAAGTGTTTTGCATGAGTTACATTATGTTCTTCATGATTAAATGTGCATAATTGATGTTGCTATTTTTTTCTTCTTAGGTTAGAAAAAGAGAGAGAATAATTTGGCCAAAAAAAATAAAGTTTGAAATAAGGCATCCCTTGGTGGATTAAAGATTAAATATTGAGTCTTTAAAGTTGATAATTGCACATTAGTATTCATTTGATTGTTGTACTTTAGCTCATTTTGAGTTGTTACTTAACACTTATGCACTGCATTTGTCATTATTTCCATTTCATCCATTCATTAGCCTTTCATCAACGTTACAAACCTACACTATGGTATGTTAGTGGTGGAGATAGTAGAATCCTTATAAGCTTATGGTAGGTGCTAATTTAGGTAGATTGAGTGAAAAACTTCCTGTTTGAGAGATGAGTGAGACATTTGTACCTTTGAGAGATCTATTATGCTTTTTTTTCCTTCTATTTTGTTATGTCTCTTATGTTAGTTTCTTTGCATTGAAGCATTCCATGACTGTTGGTTGATTAGGGATAGAGGTTGCTTGAGTTGATTGCATATTTTTGCCTTGTCAGTTTTATGTTTGCTTGCATTTAGTTTAACTGTTGGATTTCTCTTTAGTGATAATTTGCCCAGGAGTGTAAAAGGCTAAGTGTGGGGGAGTTGACAAACTCATTTATTTATATTTTTTTTCATATCAATTGGATGGGTTTTTGTCACTATAATTGGTCTTTATGGAATTATTTGATTATTATTTGAATTATTGTGCCAGCATGAGCCACACCAAGACGACAATGCATAATTGGGTAGGTAGTTTTTTTAACAGAAACAACAACGTAGAGAAAAGTGTGAGGTTTGCAAGGGTTTTGAGTGAACAGTGAAAGGTGGACCAAAAACCATGATATTAAATAGTCACATCAAGCTACAAAGGAGAGTGACAGGTATGGTCTGGGAAAATAAGAGAAAAGGACAACGTGAAGCAGAGAGGATCAATGAGGGTGTTTTATAAAGAAAGGGGATCTAGATTTCGGTGTTCCTTCTCATCTCCCAAAAATCCAAACCATCATTCCCACCTTTTATAGCTGACCGCCGGAGCTCACTGTTAACATCGTCTTCCATGATTTTTCATGTTCACCCTAATCCTTTGATTCAATGGCAATGGAAGGAGCTTGGGTATTCATGAGGGAGTTTAAACTATATTTATCTTCTACGCATTTAATTAGTTAGTAATTCCTAGGTCTTAGGGTAACTATTTAATTATTTGGAGTTATGTATGGATTATATCTTTGAATTGGAAGATTTCTGTAGATGGATTATTGTTTAGCAACTGATATTGTGTTGATTTTGATTTAATTTCATTATTTTATTTTAGGTCAAGACTTTGTATTGAGATTTTAGTAAATATTTGGTCATTATTCAAGGTAGCTTGAATGATTGGATTGTTATATTAGTTGCTGGTATTAATTCTGTTTTCTTAATTATTGAGTAAAAATTAAGCATTGGTTTTAGTATCCTTAGTTCTATTTTACTATTCTGATGGCAGTTAGTAGATTGAGATTTTGGAAAATATTTTTGTAACAATTTGAGATGACTCAGTTGTTGGATTAAAGCTTGATTATAACTCTTGCTTCATTTATTTTAACTCCAATATATGTTTAAGTGATGATTGCCTATGCTATTTAACTAAAGGGTTTCATTAATCATTGTTAATTACTTGTGTTTTTCTTCTTATTACATCCACTCACTACCATTTCATATCACTCATTTTAAGTTTAAAATACCAAAACAAGTCCTCTATGTTTATTCTAATTCATTGCAAATTTTAGTGGTAATTGATCAAATCACACCTCATTCTATAGTTTAAGTTGCATTGCATTTAGTTACTTAGGAAATTAGTTTCAATTTTTTTGGTTACTCAAAAAGAACGACTCGAGGTTGCACTATATACAATCATTGGTTAAAATTTGAAGTAATCCCAAGGCGACATGGGATTTTAGGTTATTTCAAAGAGCCATATAATTATTGTTTTATCATCCTTATTGTCAATCTTAACCCCCTCTTCCTACAATCCACAAGCATACATAAATCAATTTTGTCCTTAATCATATCCTTTGCCGTAATACATTCCACCACAACATTCTTTTAACAATTCTCTAACACTTTGGCATTTAGATACAAGGGATAATTATCATGCTACTTCTGATCTTTCCTTAAGTATTGTAAGTGAGTATCA
>JANJEY010000005.1:73126377-73137875 GCA_024703695.1 Erythroxylum cataractarum
GAAAATACAGGGAATGGAGAAATAATAATAATAATAATAATAATAATAAAATACTAATAAAAATTAAAGTAAAATCAAATAAAAATAAAAATAAATTTTTAATTATTATTTTTAAAAATAAAAATAAAAATAATATTAATATAAAGAACAAAAATGAAATGAAATACAAAAAGGGTGGGCAAAAGAAGCTCGAAAATGGAGAAAGTAATACTCGAGAGCAAGTTTCCTAAAGAATCCACTATAAATATATATATATAAATATATATATATATATATATAAAGCCAACTACGTTCTGTCGGATCAGGAAGCAATACGGAGGAAGGGGTCAAAAGCAACCAAGAGTTGGTGATGTTAAACGGGAGGTTGGCTTGCGTGAAGGAATGACGAACAGGAAAAGTAAAGGACATGTGAAGCGGAAAACGCGGGACGATAGCAACGGTAACAGACTGACCCGAGTAGACAACGTTAGGTTATCAGGGGGCTCGAAACTACAGCTACAATCTAGACGTGTCAGAGGAACCTGTAACGATAAAGACATTCCTAGTTTATCGCACAGGCTGTACCTCTGCCCCCTCCCCGCCCCTGATGCTGCAGGCAACGTTTTCTGGTTCCTAGACAAACCCAGAAACGCAAACAGCGAAACTGAATTACACTACAAAACAATAAGGCTACGCTAGGCACCAAGGAACGAAAACAGGAAGTGTGGGTGCAAGGAAACTCGCCCATGCAGGCTCGTCCTAAAACAAAACGGTACAGGGACGCGTAATAGTAACCAGATACAGCACACAAAGAGCAGCGTAATTGAAGTCACAAGCTAACTAATTAATACAAACCTTGAATTAATAGTAAATAGTAAATAAAAAAAAAAAAGTCGGTCGATTCTATGTTACAATAATACAAACCTTGAATTATTCAATTTTATTTTAAACTTTTATATTCAATTTACTTTAAAAACTCTTACGATTAAAAACTGATTAATTTATTAATTAATTGGTCAATTATAAATTAATTAATTTTTATTTAATAATCTCTTTTTTCAATTAAATTCTAAATCTTTCTATAAGTAAAGGATAATTATATTTTAAATTTCTTAATTTTAATCAATTTTTATCTGATTTTATAACAGTCCAATATCAACTGAATATTCTCAATCCTAAACATCTTGTCTTATTAATTTTAACTTCTGTCCGATTCTTAAAAAATTGTTAATATTACTTAAAACAAAGTTATAGGTCACTTTTATGGGATTATTATAAGTCATTTTTTGAGGTTATTAAAATCATGATTTTTCCATGTAATTATAAGTTGACTTCCCAACTCATAAAGCAGCTCTTACATGTAATTCTTTCTATCTATATAAATATATAAAATAGAACTATAATAAATTAATAATCTTATCACAACATAAAATATATTAATTATACAAGATATTGATTAATATATAATTAATTTAACTTATCATAGAGGACTATTTTATACTAAAAAATATTAATTTATTGAGTATTATTTAATTTTGACAATGCACGACTTCTCAACTATATGAAAACTATAATGAAAGATCATCTCATATTATTTTTGGTTTTCCCAATCGTCTTTCTCAACTTTCAAATCCCTCGTTTCCACTCATCTTGTTTCTAAAGTCCCTAATTTTAATCAAACCATAATGGTTGTTGATATAAAAAAGGGGCACAAGTTTTAGTGGGACCAACAAAGCATCACATGACCTGCTTCACAGGTCCTGTAAGCCACATTGGACATTGAAGAGAGCTCAAGTTAATTCCATAGGTAAACATGCTTGTGACATGTCTTAACAGGAACATGGCACGTTATGTTGTTCTTTGTCTTCTCATGGAACAAGGAATGACATGTAGACAAGCAAATGGTTTCCTATCCCCCAATTTGTTGGAGTAGTTAATGAGTTTCCTGGATTACTTGAAACAGATATAAAGCGTCTCATTCCTCATTTGAAGCCCAGCCATTCCAGTATAAGTTGAATAAGATCTCATTTATCAGAAAGAGCCAAAAATTGAGACATGGGTGCTTACAATGTGCACATAAAACAAGAGCTGGGCTCAATTTTACAGGAAAATAGAACACAAGAATGTCTGGCACCAGAGAGGCCGCATTTCTTCTGTCATACAGCAGCCTCAGCAACAAAAGAATATGAAGGAAACCATTACAATATAACCGATCTTCCCTAGTGCTTGTTCCCAAAATCCCACCACTTTTTCTTTCTTCTAAACTCCCCAGATGAAGTGTCTGAATCAAAAGTAAAGACAAATGAAGTTCCTCTGTTAGATGTTTCTCTTCAACAGTTTTTTTTTTCTTTCCCAAAACTGGTGGAGCAGGCACTGAGGTAATGTGAAAGTTAGAGAGCTTGGTGCATCTCTGGACTTGCACTATCTATGGTAGATGCTAGATTAGTATTACTATGAGACCAGGCAATTCACTGGCCCAAACAGTCTCTGACTTCCCCCTTTGACCATACAACAAATGCAAAGCAAAGAAAACAACATTACCTACTTCAAAATAGATTGAATTGTAGTGTACTTCTGCCCAAAAACTCAGGAAAATGACTGCACCAGAAAACGACAATCCATCAAAAAGACAAGCTCAGAGATTTCAGATAATAAATTACAAGCTCAAAATCTCCGAATGATTATTGAAAATTCAAAGATTTCAGATATGACAAAGAATCTAAAACTTAAGCACTTCTGAAAAAAAAATGACATAAAATATGTGCAGCAAGCAAATCATCAGAAGAACTCTTAGAGCAACTTCTTAATTCTACCTGGAAGACAAACTATAATTGTAGTTATTACCTTCTTTAGTCTTCTGGATGACAGGAAGAATCTCTATGTAACAGGTGTCCTTGAAGGAAGTCATAACAACTACTTTCACGCCATACTGCAGTGATTTATGCAAGTCATACCAGCATGAACACGATAATTGTTTTTCATTTTTTGCATAAAAAATGTAAGCATTCAATCTAATCTAAACAAGGGAAAAGATGGGGCCAACAGTCCATTCTACAATAATACCGAGTCGGCGGCTGCTTGCAATGTAACATGATCACCCCACTCACCATTCCTGGACCATAAATAAAAGGGCATAAAATCAACATAATATTCTCAAAACGCAAACGCTTAAAATACAGGGAAAAGGAAAGATCTGTTAGCACTTGGACATATTCCTCAAATAGTCACCATACTCCATGGGAACATATCCTTCGTAGTTATCCGGCTGAGATTTAAGCTGATTATACAACATGCCATGGGAAAATACATCAGGGTTTACAAAACTACAGTAAACTAACCAAGATTAACAGAAGAAGTTAAGAAGGAAAGAAACCTGATTAACAACATGCCGTCTCACAGTTTTGTGATGCTCAGGACTATGATATATTTGATCAGCCAAAGCGCGGAACTGAGTGTTGATTATTAAACACCGAGAAGTTACTCTTTTCTTAATCAAAAACTTAGCCAAAAATCAGGAACCTTTGTTTAATTGTCCTAAAAATAACTGATTGTACAATGAACTATGGTGATCTGAAAATTGTTCTAACCTGACAGTTACCATCCCCTTCAACCTTATGCTCCACAAAGCCAAATAACTGCAATCTAAAGCTAAAATACAGTCATGTTCTTCATGGTGTTAAGGTACATGTAGCGTGGTGTACATACAGATTTGGTCTATAAAATGAAACTAAGGAAGACATTAAGCTTGACTGAAACCAAATATTTTGGGAAGGGGATCATCTTACTTGAGGATCAAACTTAGTACCTGTTTATAAGCCTATCATGATCTGACGCTGCTTCATCTATGGAGGGTATTTCACCATTTATTCTGGGAACATGCTGGACAAACATGCATTAAATGTCCACATCTTTGTTAGATAAACATGCACTCGACAAACAGCACTTAAATGATGCAAGATCAATTATCGACGCATTAACACCTTTAATAAAGACAAAATATTGACACAATATGATCTTTAATAGCCGAAAAAACATGATGCAAGTCTGCATATATGCATAACATCTCCAGGATATATTGCTGCCATAACAGAATAACGATTTAAACAGCTCAACTTACAGGAATAGGAATCATTTGATTCAGTGTCTTGCCTACTTCATCATCCAGTTCATTGTCATCAGAATATTCTGGAGAATGAAGATACTCTTCAGCATTTCCACGACTAGAGCATGAAGTGGAGGCGACAGTGTCATCAGCCTCTTCAAGTCTATACTCGTTGTCTGCACATTAAAAACACCAAAACCATCAAGACACTTGCTACTATGAAATGAATCAGATACAGCCACCAGTTCAGTACATTCTACACACTTGAGTAGTGATTAGAAGCTGGAGGGCACTGCCAATCATGTGGTTGAACTGAAGGCTGCATATATTCTTCAGCAGCAACTGAGTATCCCGAGGCCTCTGAAACTGCTAGCTGCGAGAAATCTTCTTGCAGCGTACGGGCAATTATTTCATCATTCTCTACGTGGTTAGAATCTGTAATATCATATCGGTCTTCAATATACTGCTCCTGGTAGTTGTTACCGCTTTCTATAGCCTCACCATAATATCCAGAATACAGCGGAGGATCCCCATCAAGAAGACTAAGACCCCACCTGATTACATCTGAATCTTGATCATAAGTAGCCATCACTTTTCAATCTCTCTATCCACCAAACAATCAAAACACAGTGTTAAAATCCAGCAATCACTTAGAAATGTTCCAGCTCAATTTTTTGATTGCACCAGCATCATAATTTAATCATTTCTCCTCAACACAAGATCAAGTTCTAAACAAAAAGTTACTCCTCGCATGTTATCTTACCAACAAACAAATATTGGACAAGCTTATCGTATCAATATTGGTTGTTCAAGAATACAAATGTCATCTCTCTAATTCACTTCCTCAAACGTCTCTAACCCGAAACAACTACTGGACCATGATCAACTGCAAAATAACCACCAAACTAAAGCACGAACATATCAAACGGCCGAAACAAACAACAAACATTAGATCAAATCAAACATAAACAAAGAAACAATAACAACAAGCAGGATTAAGGACTCACCCAAATTGGCTTAGATTAATTAACCAAACAAAAAACAAAACAAAACAAAACAGAAAGTTTGTGCTTGGGCACTGCCAAGGATATCATAAAATATGAATGATTTGTAGACTTCTAAGGATCAAAAGATTAGGAACAGATACTTTTAAGTAATGAATTTCTTTTATTTTTTGGTAAGAAAAGAAAATCAAAATAAAATAACTCTGGAGAAAGCAAAGCGTTACAGGCTCGGCACCATCCTATTTCCCAGCATTTATATGTTATCTGGGTGTATATGTGCACTGCCGAACATGTTTTGAATGGACGGTCCCGATTGCCTCTCACTGACTGCTTAGTGCTTACCTCGTTGACCACTAAACCTTTTTTTTTTACTGATAATATAATTTTGATTAATGTTTATATGGTTATTCTCACTGGAGTTTGGACTGTGACAACGTAATTATCTCCAGCATCTTAGGTTGTTGTCGCTTTCTGATTACGTTTCTTTTGTGTTTACCCTACCTGAGTTCAACAAAACCATCACAAGCTCCAATTGGAACAGATGCAAACTATTGCATGAAATGACTATATCCCCTTTTGAGCCCGCACTTTAAGGGCGGCGACGGGGCGGTGATGGTGGTGGGCCGTCATGTCTTTTCTTTTCCAACTTTCTCATCTTTTTGGCTTAAAGATCCTTTTTTTGGTTTCTTGTGAGGGTCATCGATATAGCTTGCTTGTTTCTGATTCTGTTCTTTGCAGCTGTTTATGTCAATGTTGGCACAAGACGTGTTATTCCCAACAAAGTTTGAAACTTGGAAAACGAGTGAGACGGTAAAGTGGCTTTTTCATTAATATGTGGGAAAGATCCCAAATTACCGAAACTATTGAACTTTCCTCGTTTCTGGGTTGGATAACACTCTTGCCTAAGAGGCTGGGAGCCCTGGATTTGTGTGGTTATTGTTTTAGCCTATACTGTTATCACAAGTTCACAACTAACCATTAAGTTTCATTACAATTAGTTTCATTGCTTTAAACTCTCCTGAAATAGATAAAGAAGTTACGTGAGCTCCACGGAGCTCAAGCCTTCACATTAGTACATGGAAGTTTGCCTATTGTGCAGGTAAAGTAACTGTTTACACTGGTTCAGGAACACGTCTTCTCCACGCCTTCCAACTCGAGCCAATCCGTCAAGCTTCAAATATGAAACTGAAGTCAACACCTCCTGATACTCCAAATTTCTCCCCTCCGCCTTGTTTTACAGTGGAATTCATATCAGATAAGTTACCGTGTGAACTAGGTGATTACAGACCAGTATATCTTCAAGATGTCCATCCAAAGCACTGAATAATGCCAAAAGACCCACTAAGTTGTCTGCTCTCAGCAAGTTCCGATGAGCTTTGGCATCCACATCCAAGCAAACCAACCACTCTCCACAGTTTTCAGATCCAGATCCCTTGTTTTACTATCTGCTGTGGAGTTCTTTGAAGTCTCCATTGATGCCAAACTATTGACTGAGAGTTCAAGACTTTCTGTCTCAGTTGATGCATCTACAATCTTGTTTACCATATCTAACACCTCACTCATCTTTGGGCGTGATTTGGGGTTTCTGACCAAGCATCTGTTCGCTACTGTTGCTAACTTTTTTGCTGATTTTAGGTGATAATTCCCTTGAAGCCTGGGGTCCAATATTTGACGAAATTTCTTGACATCTGACAAATATGGCCTTACCCATTCCAAGAGCTTTTGTTCACCCTTTGGTCGGTTTCGATCTAGAGGGCGCCTACCAGTGATGAGTTCATACAGGAATACCCCATAGCTCCATACATCAATCTTTGATGTTAATCGTCCAGTTTGAATATACTCAGGAGCTGCATATCCCCAGGTTCCAACAACCTGGAAAAATTTTGTCAATTACATGAACATTAAGAACTTTGATTACACATGGATAGTGACTATGCCATTATATTGTACGTCCATTTGGCCAGCATTCTACAAGTTGACATACAAATGGCTGAGTGAAACATTTTCTACTTTCGATGTTTATCACATAAAACTATCCCAACTAAGCAAATTCAAGACCACGCATCTCTTGGAGTGAAGACAAAATGCAGATATAGGACAAAGTAAAAGAGTTATAGCAGTCATGTTTTAGGACGAAATTTCTAAATGATCCATCACATACGCATGGTGGATAGCATAAGACGCACATTTGAATGCAGTTATGTTTCTATGTCAATCATTTCATGTAATGGTGTCTGACGTGCGAATTTATCCGACGTATTCAACAGGCATACCGCAGTTGAGACGTGGGTCAAACCGTCTTGAGGACCCAATCTAGCCAATCCAAAGTCTGATAGCTTGGCATTCCACTGCTCATCTATAAGGATATTTGAAGATTTGAAATCCCTAAAGATGATCTATGTCACATAGTAAGGAGAGAAGGAAAAGAGGAGAAATCAGTGATCAGTCTTGCGCACATGGAACTGTAAGACCATTTTGCTAGGAAACGTGTACCATATAAGATGCAAATAAATAGTTACATACCTGAAAATCCATTTCTTCATGTAAGTACGTTAAGCCACGAGCAGCATCTTGAGCTATCTTCAATCTCATAGCCCATGAGAGAGTTGTCTCTGATCGAGTGGATAAATGGAACTCCACACTTTGATTAGGCATAAATTCATATATGAGTAGCCGCTGCATTCCTCTTTCATCATCCTCAGCACTATAACCAATCAACTTAACTAGGTTAGGATGCTGAGCCACTCCAAGAACATTTACTTCAGTGACCCACTCTTTGTGCCCCTGCCAACCATGATCCAAGGTAAAACCATCTAAAACAGAGGGAGAAAAGTAATCTGATAGCAGTAGGTAAAGCAACAATGTTGTTTATGAGAATCTATAAAGGTGAGTAGCATTTTCTACACAATGGATTAGAAAATACTAAACAGTTTCAATAAACAAACATTCAAATCTTATTATTTTACACCATCTTAATTACTAAGCCTCCCAAAACATTGGTTTACTCCTGATGCATTAAAGGAACTACGAAAAGCAGCCATAAGGACAAAGACTTGCCTGCATTCCTCTCTTACCAAGCTTTTTTACAGCAACATCAATCTTTCTACTTGAATCCTCCCTATTCTTTATGGACCCTTTATAGACACAGCCAAATCCACCCTCTCCAAGCATGAAACCGCGGTTAAAATTCTTGGTGGCTGACTTGAGCTCAGAAACAGTAAAAACTCTGAGATTGCTCTGTCTAGGTGATATTATTGGAAACAACGGCCTCCCCATGGATTCTGAGCTAGCCCCTGAGACGTTTTGAGAATTCAATTCAGATCCAGATTGCCCCACTTCGCGATCACTGTGTTTAGAAGTCAAGGATTGAGCTGAGACTGTCACGGTTGTTGATTCCGGCTTGTCTCCACCATAGAATGAGAAACACTTCATGGCAACAAAACGCTTTCCTTAATATAGTGTGACCTCTGCAGATCCAGGGATTGAAAATCAGAGCACCATTCCGTGAAACCAGCAAAGATATCAAGAAAACAACAGAAATAAGTAACAATTTGCCGCCAAGAAGACAGTGCAAATTACCTAAAGACATTATTGATAAACTGTATACATTACATGAAAGAATTTGTCAGGCGTCATGTAACTAGCATACGAATTAGAAAGCAGGAACTAGAAAATAACATACGAATCAAAACAAATTGTTAAATGAATCTGTGAAATCTTTGGTTACCAGATTCAGTTACTTGACAAGCTTTAAGTTCCAAATTATGCAACTTGACTCAATACAAAAGTAATCAATATTGTAAAGAGAAAGAAACACAGGAAGGCATCCAAAATTGCAGGTTCAACCTCGTCTGCTTAATTCTTCTGTAATTTCTCTCAAACTGTCTACTTCCTCAAAACCCACTTCCCAAATTTTCTTTTCTTTGGTTCAAAATCAAGAAACAAAAACAAAGGCTGCCAATTTTTCCAGATCGATAAAAGCTTCTTTCTTTCTACAAACTCTTGATCGCACTTCCGATTACTAATATTACCACAACCATCTAAGGTAACGAAAAGTACGGTAAAATCATATTTAGATTAGCATGCTTACCTTCAATATACTTTGTTGGATTTGCTGCAACTTAATTTTCTGAAAGAAGATCTGCAACTTCCGTATCTCAAAAGATATTCATCAAGCAATACTCTTGCAAGAAGACTTGGAGTGGATGAGCAGCAGAAAGTCCATACACGGCAATTGGAGAATAGAAGTCAGCTTAACCAATAGAGAATAATGAACCCATAAAATATATTTTTTGTAAAACAGAAAAACGAAAATTATAATGATGTAGATACGTCTAATCTTGTATACAGAATCCAAGTATGTATAGGTGTGAAAGGGGCATTTTGAAGATAAGCAAAAGCAACGAGAAAAACCCTTGGAGTCTTCGGTGAGCTTATTCGAGTCAAGTTGAAAATGGAACTTTGTATCCAATGCACAAAACAAAAACTCATCTTTTTTCCTTCATTACATTTTAACTCATTAAATTCTTGCACCAAACTGAAACCCCACCACTGAGGTTACGATTCGCCATCAGCTTTTGTCCCGTTGGCAAGTCCTGTCTGCATCAAAGATGGCTTTTTTTTTATCACGCAAAAGAATAGCAAAGCTTTAACCTTTCTTCCGATCCTCGACAGCTCAACGTACAGGACGGGGTCACTTGCCGTGATCATCTAAGTTGGACCGGATCAAGCTCAGTAAGAGCTGCGGAGGAGATAACCCAGAAAGGTACACGTGACAGTTACTGATTGTTTAAAGAATTATTGGGAATATATGTGTGTTGAAAGATTTCCATATCTGTCTGGACAGAAACAAATGCGGAAAAGTAAGACGAGTACAAGAATGATCCGGGATCACAATATAGAAGCGAGATCTTATCAGAAGCAAAAGAAAAAAACTATTATTACGAATAAACTAATTAAAAGAAATTAAGATAAAAATTATTGATAAAAAATCTGTCAGGAAGAACGGTTTAACATTTTACTTTAGTTTTTAATTTTCAATTTTACTTATTTTAATAATTTTTATTATTAAAAATTAATCAATTTATTAAATTTAAAAAATTAATAAATTTTTATAAATTAAAATTAACTAATTATTTTTATTTAATAATTTTTTAATTAAAATTTAAATTCTTTGATCAAGAACAACTCTTTTAATTATATTTTAAATTTTAAATTTTAAATTTTGTTTAATTTTTAATCAATCTTATGAAAATGTAATATCGGCTTAATCATTTAAATGATAATCTTCTTATCTTACCGATTTACTTCCAATAAATTTTTTAAAGCATTAATAAATATATAACTACATGGTTAGAAATTTATGTGTTAAAGTAAAATTGTTTATTTTCACGAAGAATTACTACTTATTTTTTTAGACAAAACAGCATAAATGTATCTTTTATATATTTCAAACTCTTTTTTTTTTGTACACTCATTCCCCACCCTTTAAATGTATTTTCAAATTTTAATTAAATCAATTAATTATTTTTCTAAAGTTATATTCGAACTTAATACGTGCCTATTTATTTATAAATGTCCATGCAAAAAGAAAATAATGCTAAGGTTTTGACAATCCTTTTGCATTGGATTAATATTTAATTATGGAAACAAGATCTTCTCTCCCCTCTTCTATCCAATTTTAATTTATTTATTACAATATGGATGAGATTGCTTTTAAAACAGTGACGAAGTCCAAAAGCGTGCAACTTGGAATTTGTCTTTTAGCTATCATTCAAGTCACGTGTTCTGTATATTTACACTCTTTTTTTTTGATAAAGTATATTTACACTTTGAATTGAATGAGACATGGAAAATTTGACATAATTATACCTTTTCCTTACGCCCACGAATAGTATACTATTGGATTTTCATAAAGAAAAACTTTAAATATTTATCTAGGACCTCTTTCCTGGAAGCACCTAACGGATCCGATCCTAGTTTTCTTTGGAGGAGTCTATTACATGCTAGAGAATCGCTCAAGTTAGGCACAAGGTGAAGAGTCGTCAATGATGAGACCATTTCTGTTTGGACTAATCCGTAGATATTGTATAAACCGGATTTTCGAGTATAATCACCAACGGTGGAGGATCTTGAACATTTAAAAGTGAAAGACCTCATCCTCACCGAAGAGAACGAATGAAATTTCCAATTCTTACAAGGCATATTGTGCAGCATAGATGTGGAATCATTAAAGACCATCCCTTTGATCAGAATTAACCACATGGACACAATGATATGGCATTTTACCATAGATGGCTTCTATTCCGTTAAGTCGGGATATAGAGCAGCCCTCCAATGGTTAAGCACCATCGAGCACGGGCAAAGGGGGCCCGTGGAAGAAAATGTGAAACCTTCCCCTTGCTCCCAAAATA
>JANJEY010000005.1:73285591-73298509 GCA_024703695.1 Erythroxylum cataractarum
GCAACTAAAGCATTGTTTTACAAAAATCATTTCAAATACAAGACCAAAAGAAAATCTTGGAGTAAATGCCTTTAAGCCCTTTCTTCGGGTTCCTGCTCTTCACCTGAGGATTTGAGGGGGGTGAGCTTTCGCTCCGCGGGTAAAACTAGAAAGCCAAATGAAGGATTGGCTAATAGACAACCAGTATCAACATGTATCAAAGAATCAAGCATTGGGTCGCCACATGCTGATTCCATGACTCCATATTATATTTACTTCCATTCAAATTTTCATTTGATGTCAGACAGGTTTCTAAGAAACATTGGGACTTGATCCTCTGTCCCATTTCTTGTGTACCAACCCTATCCCCTTCAATCTCAACCTTCCAATTATGTGGAATCCACATAAATGAAAGGTTGAGATTGAAGGGAACAGAATTGGTACACAATAAATGGGGCAGATATTTCAGAAGTAAATGCTACTAATGAATTACACAACTACTAAATACATAAAACAATTAGCTGACGTTAAACGCATCATCAAATTGCCAAGTGATGTCAATGAATCTCTTTTTAAGTGACGTAATACCTTCTCTCTCAAATGATTCAATTCATGCCTCAACTTAAATGATGATTTTTTTTTTCAGAATTGCGATTCGACTACAAGCAATGAACGATGTTTCCCTGAATCTCAAGCATGCAATCCTCAGCTTGATGAGTACAGAAAGTGTACCAAACTCTTCACCTCATGATCATCTACATATACTCACCGGCGCCTAGAGGATGCTAGATTCCAGTTTCGTAGGTGACAACCGTTTAAAGAACCGAAGAACTCAAATCTAGGATCAACTTCTCCACTCTTTCAGATTTCATAGAATATTTTCAGTAACAAGTTTAACCCAATATCTATTAGGGGAAGTAAAAAGCTTACAACTTAAAGCAACAAAGTTACCTCCCGCTTTGTCTTTTCCATTATTATTTTTAAAAAAAAATTGCTTCTTACTAACAACTTCTGAATATAATTGCTAAAGGTGCGTTAGTATACTAGCACTTCCTCTTAAGAAAATATACGTACATGTATTCTGTACAAGTTTCAAAGAAAAAGTTTATGCAGAAGTAAGTGGTGCAAAAAATTGCACAAAATGAAATTAACAAGGTATACCATAGGCAATAGTGTCCCATACCTAGAATTCAGCCAGATTAGCCAAAGAACAACTAAAGACTAACACCAAATATATGTTTCTTAAAATCAGTTAGCAGTTTGGTCATTCAATTTTTGGTTCGCTATTGCCTCTCTAGAAGTAGATGAAAGGCTCGCCAATAAAGGGACCATTTGAAATGCAAAAATGAATTTAGATTCACTATGCTTGCTTAGTTTAATATAGATAAACAAGAAGACAATAACAGAATCTTGGCAAGAAGCATTGCTAAGTACAGTCAGAGAGAGAAAATTCAATACCTTTTCCAATTTCACCATGTTCAAAGGCCAGAAAAGGTATCCAAGGGCATTTAGAACAATGATTGCATCAAATATACACATGAGCATTATCTTGAAGATTATACACAAGTAGTGTATGCCTCATGGTAAAAGTACATACAACACATTAGCTGGTGTAAATAGCAACCAGTAGCAGTGATGACTTACTGAGACTGCAAAGAGGGTAGCATACAAAGCATTGAGGTATTATCGACCCAGTAAATTGGCATTGCAGAACAAGCAGCTTGTGAGTGGATCATTCATCTAAAACACCAAAATATAATATTATCTAAGGCGATCGATCAATCCCTCCAACTCCCTTCTCTCAAACCTTCTTCCTTCCGTTTGAGCTTCCTTACACCTAGCTGCAAGATAATAGATCAGCCAAGCAACCATAAAGAAAACCTCTGCAGTTGACTGAAAAACTGCAGCCAAAACCCTCCCGACAATCCGGGACAAAATATATCTCACAGCTGATCCACAAAGTATAGATTCGATGCATTTCAATTGCACAGCCTGATGAAACATTGTTGACATCAGATAACAACCTTCCCTAACAATCTCCCTCCCCGTCCTCCTTGAGTCCACAATGGTAACCCATGCATCCACCGCAAAAATAAACCCCACAATCGTATCCAACAAAAACCAAGTAATCAAAAACCATGAAATCTCCTTCTCAAACCCTCTTACCCATGGAGACATAATCGAGAAAGGCATCAACTTCAACCTCACAAATAGCTTAAAAAACGAGTATTGATCCTCAACTTCACCAAAATACCACAACCCAACAAGCTGAGTCAGTGCATCTCGAACAGCCCATCTCATGAGAATAAACCCAGTAAGTCTCTTAAGCCCCATTCTAGACCCATCCCAAATACCAAAAATCGAAGAAACTCTCCCTAACAAATCGTTCACAACAACAACAAACACAACCCCTAAAATCCATGAATATATAACCGTAAACCCTAGAATCACCCACCCATAAGCAACAGACAAGAAACTCACTAAATAGAAAAGCGCAGTCGCGTCGCGCCGTCCCAATTCCAATCCTTTTATAAAGAATTGCAAATCAACGACCCTCTCCAAATCCCTCTTCTTCTCCGACTCAATTTCCTCCCCATCACCATATTCGCTACCACCGGCCTTAAATTGAACGCCGGAACGCACAATCTCGGGCACATTGATACCGTTATCGGCGATAAGATCAGAAAACCCAAACCTAGGATCAAAGTTATTGAGAATCAGGGTACTACCGTTGGGCGGGAGCTTGCGGTGTAGAGAACGATCGGTGTCGTCATCGCCGGAGAAGAAGTCGTCGTCTAGGGTTCCGACTCGGGTGACATGGAGGAAGGGGCGGCGTCGGCGGTGGTGGTGGTGGTGTTGGTGGTGCTGATGAGGGAAGCGTTGAGCGACGGCGAGGCGGTTGTGGTGATCACGGTGACCGGCAAGATCGAGGCGGGACAGGAGGGACTTGAGGGAAGGGTCGCGGTCGACGAAGGACGTCAGGAGATGGGTCCCATTTTCGACTAGAACGCGGAAGGAGAAAAGCAGCAGAGAGAGGAAGATAAAGGTGAGGCGGCCGGCGGCAAACGTGGCGGTGGTTTGCTTGATCAGCGCAACGGTGGTGGTGGTGGTTCTCAGATCGCCGTCGCCGACGCCTGGCCTCGTCTGGTCGCTCATCTCGCCCCAGAATCCAAATATAGCAGTAAGTCGGTATCGGTGAAGACGATTAACAAACAAAATGAGGTTCTTTAGAAATGGATATCGTCCTTGAAGACTCCGGGTGCGCAGAGAAAGAACAAATTGGAGTTGAATAAAATGCTGGAGAGAGAGAGTGTATGGGTAATGAGGAGGAGAGGAGAAAATGGTTAAAGCGCGTGGAGATTACGCGCCGCATTGATTATCCAATCCCTGGTGATTTGATTGGATAGACGTTGATCATTTTTTTTAATAATAATAATAAAATGGCCCCAAAGGCCCAAATCTCATATCTGAAGCCCAACAGGTTGGTCATTTATGGCACTACTTGTAGTCGTCGGAAGGTTGACGACGATGTTATTTATAATACTATTCATAAGCAACTTGCAAGTGAGCAACAAGGACAGGCAAGTAATGTAATGTGAATGCAAAGCAAAAGCTGTCTCGTAAAATTCCACCGAGAAATTTCCAAGGCAGAATCTGGGGCAGTTGTTTGTTTGAAAGTGGGTGGTTCGCTAGTAATCCATTTGTGCTTATGTCAAGTTAATGCCACCATTAATTCCATTGACAGTGACTAGGGGAAGAAGAAGGAGGCCAAACGTACTTTGGACTTGGAAATTCCTGATTCCTGAATTCAACTTGGGTTTAGTCGTAGGAAACCCAAAATGGTTCCCGCAGCTTCAGAATATTAATATAAATAATCCTCTTTTCTCACCTACAGTGCTCAAATGCTAAAGGGTTTGCTAGCTAATTGTACTACAAAGGAAGCATGTTCAATCCAGCTACTCGTAGCATTCCCAGGAAAACAAAAAAAGACTCATTATTTTTCTTCGCCATTCAACAGGTAAAGAAAGTCAGATGGCAGATTGTTACAACTCGAAGGACTCTTTATATAACAGAGTCCCAGTACACGAAATGAAAAATAAGAACAATGATAAGATTGAATAACATATTATTTGGATTTTAAAAAAAAAAAAAGGCATGTGGTTCAATGAAAATCTGGCTTCTCTGGGTATGTGCAGCCAGACCTTTGGATGATAACATTCGCAGCATAACATCCCGCTCTTACGCATTCTTCAATGGGCTTCTGCTGCACCAAGTTTGAAAGAAATCCTCCAACAAAAGCATCCCCTACAGACATATCATAGCTTTAAATGTTGGCTCAAGGCAAGCTATTATCTACATAAATGAATAATTACTCAAAAGATTTCATATAACTTCCCAGATGGGAGTATAGGTAACATTTGCTAAGTGGGTTAGAACTAGCAGAGTTTTGTTCTAGTGAACTCACTGCAAAAGGATTTTCTGAAGTACAGTGCATTGGGAGGTAGACTATGATGGCAATCAGGGTATTAAGGTGTTGGACAATGTTGAAAATCAAGAAAATGGGTGATACCCATTTAGTGGATTCAATGGGATACCAGATGGAGCCTAAATATTCTGAAACAGTAAGAAGAATACCTGCTCCATTTGTATCGACAAGCTTCTCTTTAGGTAACAATACTACGGGAAACTTTTTCACTTTCCCATCCTCAGCAACAATGACAGGATCTGCACCCTGGGTGATAACAGTAATCCTCTTGTATGTCCCAGATGCTTTGGGCCACTGGGAAATCTTTAGTGCTATTTCTTCCACATTGTCAGTCTGACCATTGCACATATATCATCAGACTTAACATAAATATATGAACTTGGAAACTAAGTAGCACGCAAATATTACCTCCCAACCATGAACTTTTGAGAAGGTTTTAGCTTCTGTCTCATTACCAAAGACATAGTCCATATACCTGAGATACAAAATAAGTATGACATCCCTCATCATGGCTATATGGCCTAATTGAGAGTTAAATCATCAAGCAATAATGGGGAAAGAGGGAGCTCACGGTAGAACTTTCTCCTGTGCATCCTTGAAGAACTCACAAATAAATGGAGCAGAAAGGTTCATCATGAATACCTGCAGGTATTAAGATTATGATACATATAACTACGTTAATAGTGCAAAATATCAAAAGAAAATTGATTCCGAATTGCATCACATGATGTACCTTGTTCTTTGTGGCAGCATGTTCAGCAACAAGCTGTATGGAGTCTGGAGATACTGTGAGAAAGAATCCAGCAATATAGAAGTACTTGGCTTTCTCAACTGCCCAAGATTGATTTCACAAGTAAGTTCAACTCTCAAGAAATATTTTATAAGGTCAGAGAGAATGATGTTGAAGAATATAGCATACCCAATGCCCAGTTTTCTGGACGCTTCAGATGCTCAGATTTATAGCAATTTGCAGCCGACAGATTAGCAATGAGTGACCTAAAAATTAGTTCAAAAATGTCCTTTCAATGTGCAAACTGCAAAAGAGGAGTAGTACCCTTGACAGAGAATTAAAGGTGCTCTGAAACAAAGCTCAAGACAGACTAACCTCTCACCACCTACGACACAAACAGCACAAGTTCCTGTTGGTGTAGACTCATCCTCATAGTAGTGGACCTGAATTGTTGTAATGTTCACTCCTTTTTGGTATGTAAAATCGAAAACTAACTGTATAGTTACCATTCTAAAAGGCAAAACACTAAATAATTTTAACAATCTGAATGAACAGAAACGGAAGTAAGGAACCACCTACATTGACACCAGCAAGCTTACTGTTCTTCTTCATTTCCTCTCCAAACTGATCCTTTCCTATGCATCCAATGTAACTCGTTGCACCAGGAACTTGAAGCATCCACTATTACAGGCAAAGAGAAATTAGTTATATTGTTGTAAATTTAAACAACAAAATCCTCTCTTGCGAATGATATCCCATTTATCAGTCTACCTGGGCTACACGGATAGAATTTTGAGTGGCACCTGTAGTTAAAAGATAAAAGAGAACCCATGACAAACTGGCATATGCAAGCAGAAAACATAGAGAAGACGATTTTTCTCCAGAAAGAAATTGTTTTAGGTTAGATTCATACCTCCGGCAATGTACTCAACACTGTACTTGGAAGCCATTTCCTCGTACCTGAGTAACAGTCAATGAAAAGATTCAGGTCAAAAGTTTAAGCAGAAGTTGCATTTACAAAGAAAACGAGTTCATATAAAGTTTGAATGAATATGGATGCTAGACTGGCATATAAGTAGCCAACAAAAACTTTGAAACTGTACATGAAGTGTTTCAAAAAAATTCTGAGTTCCTCAGCGGCCATTAACCTTAAAGGTTCGTTGTTTCCTATTTGTCACATAAAAAACTAGGATTGCCAATGGAGAATGCCCAGGTAGTCACAACTAGATCTGGAGAAACAAATTCGACAGAAACATCCAACACTAAGAGTAGAAAATTCAAGTTTTGATATATGCTTAAATATTCACCAAAAGATTGAAGCTTGAAACATCTATTTAATCAAGAGCATCCATAGTTCCAATGAAACATAACAAAACTCGCAACATCATACTTAAATAAGTAAAAGTCATGGCAAGATCCAGTATTTCCGAAAGAAAAGACGTATATTTGACTACACATGCTAAGAACGAGTATAATTAACAGTTGCATAGGGCTAAGTACACTAAGCGCTTACATGGGTAGATGCTTTTCTTCTGCAAGAATCGCATTGTTCAATGCGACGCCATACCTGTTACGCCAAAAAGCAACCATTTCAAGTTTCCAATAAATAAATCAAAATGTTTCCTAATACAAATCTCATTCAGAAATGAGCACACAATAAATCCAAAGTAGAAATCATAACATGGCAATAGATCCACGATTAAACTAGACATGAGCGCCCATTTTCAACTCCTAAACTAGACTAACAATTGTTTCAGCAAAGATGCATACTTTTGCAGGAATTCCTCGTCCACAACAGCAGAGATATCGAGCAGTGGATTGCCCATACCCATGAGGATTCCATCGGAGGCCATTAAGTGGGTTGGCTTAGAATAATGAGAAACAAAGCAAAGTGACGAACTTGCTTGGAGGAACTAGTAGTAGTGCTGGTGCTGGGGGCGAGATGAGATCTAAAATCCAAGGGAAATCTCGTGTTTATTGGAGTATGAACAGTGACGTGGTGGTGGGTCCCAATCTTACCAAACCAATTGACCACAGAAAATAGGTGGGTTGGTGTATTAAATGGCACTGCAGCTTTTTACTTTTTCTTATCGTCCCTTTCCCTGTTTGCTGGGGTTGGTGGAAGTAGGCATGGGCAGGGGTGAGCATTATTCAGGCCGGTATGATTATTCGGCTCGGCCTGAATTAATTCGGGTAAATAAATTTTAAATTTCGGGTAATTCGGATAATTCGGGTATTATTTGAATTATTTTCGAGCTGGGGTCGGATAATTTCAAAAAATTTATGACCGGCTCAATTACCCGAATTAGATTATAAAAATACAAAATTTCAGGTTTTTTTAAAAAAAATTATCAAAAAAAAACAACTTTGGGTAATCTGGGTAAAGCCGAACAAAATTTCGGGTAATTCAGGTCGGGTAAGCTCGGGTAAGAAAAAAGTTCAAGTTCGGACCGGGTAAGATGGAAAAAAATTCGAATAATTCGGGCCAGGCTCGAACAGTAAAATTTCGACCCGAATTACCCGAATGTTCACCCCTAAGTATGGGCTTTTATGTAGTTTGACATTTTCTTCTATAGATTAAGAATAGCAATTAGAGTAATGTATTAAATTTTAAAAATAAATTCTACTAACATTAATATATTGTATTAAAATAATGTCATTTTTACTTATAAATTTTAGAAAAAAATATATAATAATATTAATTTAGCATAATATATCAATAAACTCGAACCTTTTAGGAATGGCCCAAGATGTCAACCTTAATTTCACACTTAGCATTCTATCTACTTACATAAGATTTTAATAATAGTTTCATCTTAAGCTATATTTAATTTAATGTAAGATTTTTAATAGAATAAAATAATTTATAATAGAATAGAATATAAATAAATATAATATTAAAAAAGTGTTTGTTTAAGAAGAATAAAAAGATTGATAATATTATATACTAATATGTTATTTATCATTTTACATTCTATCATAAACTCTCAAATTGAAGATAACTTATTTTTACTGTTTAAGATAAAATAAGGTATTATGTAAAACCCTTCCTATTCTATCATATTCTATTTCATTTTATCATAAACTCTCCTCCTAAAAGAAAGAATAATATTACGTTCCATTTCATTTTATTAATAACGGCCCAATCAAGCACACCTTTTAAAAAAAGTGTCTGAAGTAAATCTGGCAAAACATAACAAAAGGATGAAGTCATATGTAAAGTGCAGGAAAGCAAGGCAATAAGGATGAAGGCAACAGCCCTTTATTTCCAGTTTGAACAACCACTTGGTAGAAAAATAATAATAATAATAAATTAGCCTTTCAAGAAATCCCAATTATTTCATCCCGAGAAAGCTCGTTAATTTCTCTCCACATGCTCTTGTTTGTGGATGAGCAATTCAATGATATACTCTATATAACAAGGGATTGTGATCTTGAAATAACTTAAAAACTGACCCAAGCAAGGCACTGAATCCGCATCAACACAAACTATTTTCATTGAACTGAATGCAAAATTAAACTCCGCAATATTCAAAGATGATCGCAGATTGCCTTTGTAAAATCTGTCGTTGATGCAGAACCGCCAAGGTCAGCAGTTCGGTATTTTCCCTCAGCTATTGTTTTGAGTATAGCGTTCTGGATCTGATCTGCTTTTTCGTGGAGCTCTAAATGTCGTAACATTGTCACAGAACTTAATAGTAAAGCAGTTGGATTAGCCAAATTCTGCATACATTTAACCACATAAGTTAGAGAAGCAAGTAAATTATTGGTAAATGAAAAGTACAAGAAGCATAGAATTTGATCAGGGATTAATTCCTAAAAGAGCCACACACTTCGTAATGAAAAAGAAAACAGTTTGAGAAAGCATTTTTATCCTCCAATAGCAGCAGAACCTCCGAAGAAGTAGATCCTAAATAATAATCAAGAAAATCACCAAGAATACTACATGATACTGAACATATACAAATAAAATTAAGCATGAAATATCATTATAAAGAGCAAATGAAGAATCACGCATCGTGATACCTACCACAAGCAAATAACAGATATAACGTCTCAGATGATGCAAATATCCAGTAAGAAACACAATTGTTTGCAACATTACTTAGGACACTCCAATTAGGAAAGTTCAAGGAAATAAACATCTTTCAAGAAGCTCCTATGATCACAAACACCTTAGACAACCCCAATGACCATGTGCTCGCGCAAAGTCTGTGTTTCAGCAAAAAGTATGAAACCTCCCACCAAGTTCAGGCTACCAATAATTTTATAAACTTATAATACACCAAGACTAATAGTTTTGTCAAATCAGATGCAAGAAAAGTCAAGGAAAATTTTCATCTCGAGTACCACTCAGCATAATTACAGAACGAGTACATAGACAATTGCAACTTATGCAGAAACTGTAGGTAAAATAAATAAGTAAATCAGCTGTGCAGGCTAACCTTCCCAGCAATATCAGGAGCTGACCCATGTACTGCTTCAGCAAGAGCAATACCTCCCTCACCAATATTGCAGCTGCATAGGAAGTCACATGCTGTTGGATAAACTAGATGTGACTAAAACTAAAAGGAAAAAAAGATCTTTAATACCTTGGTGTTAAGCCCAGGCCACCAACCAATCCTGCACAAAGGTCACTAATTATATCACCATAGAGGTTGGGCATCACTAATACATCAAAAAGTGCTGGATTCTTCACAAGCTGTACATACATAAATAAAATAATCAGAGAAATTCCTTGGCTTTGTCATCAATACACAAGCAGTTTGACAAACAGGAAGGAAAACTTCACTGGTTTTCTTTTAGTGGAGAGAAAGAAGAAATCAATTCCTCATCCAGTCTACGTTTAAAATATCCAAAATGGAAAACTTCATTGGTTTTCTTTTAGTGGAGAGAACGAAGAAATCAATTCCTCATCCAGTCTAAGTTTAAAATATCCAAAAAGGTAAACTTCGTTGGTTTTCTTTCTTAGTGGAGAGAAGACAGAAGAAATCATTTCCTTATCCAGTCTAAGTTTAAAGATATCCAAAAAGGAAAATTACTGTACCATCATACAGCAGTTGTCGATAACAACTTCCTCATACACAATCTCCGGATACTTCTCAGCAACCTCACGACAGCTCTGCAAAAAAAAAAAGCCAAACTTAATTTGCAAATAAATGGTTAAAATCATGGGATTTGCAACAGACTAAAATTTTCAAATACCATACCTTTAGAAAAAGGCCGTCAGTTTTCTGCATAATGTTAGCCTTGTGTATGGCAGACACTCTCTCACGACCATGGGCCTTTGCATAATGGAATGCATATTCAGCAACCCTTAAACTTGCCTGACGAGTAATGATTTTTAGACTTTCAACCACACCTCTGACCACCTAAAACCAAAGAATACATACTGTGTTTATTCAATTTATTGTTTGTTTGCTTAGGATAATTCAACAAAAGCAACTTACTTGGTGTTCAAGTCCACTGTATTCCCCTTCAGTATTCTCACGAATGGTAATAAGATTAACATCGTCATACCGTGTTTTGTAACCAGGAAGGCTGTAGCAAGGTCTTACATTGGCATACAAATTAAGTTCCTTTCTAAGAGTAAGGTTCAAAGAGCGATGGCCTTTCCCAATTGGTGTAGCCATCGGTCCTTTCAAACCTACCCTATTCCGTCGCACAGATTCCAAACTTTCCCATGTTAGGAAACTCTGGGTTCTAGGATCTATTTGATCCCCAACATAGTGCTCTTCCCATTCAATTGGCACCTCGGCAGCTTTAAATATCTGCAATGATGGAAACTAGGACATTTAGACATAAAATGAACCAAAAACATAAATACATAAATTAAGCTGCCATCATAATTCACAAGTAATAACAAAAATACTAGATATGACAACTTCAGACCAATGTTTTTCCATTTATAATAAGTTAAATGATATATCCCACATGAACAAGATCACACATAATGTGTGTTTTCACTAGCATTTCAACAAAATTTCCATTCATTAGTCCAAGTTATACACAGAAACCATAAGTACTAACTGCAAAATAATTGCTGAGGAGTACATATATCTTTCTCTACTTCAAAAGCTAAAACTATTTAAGTAGCCAAACCAATTCATGAAGGATATCATCAAGGAGCTCAAAGTTACCATCTCCTTATTAATTCATTAATTAATTAATTGAAAAGATAATTAGCTTAATATAAGGGCAGAGACAAAAGTAACACATAGTGCACAGATAAAAGTAAGTCAACAGTAAGACGAAATGTATAGGCAAAAGTGTGACGAAGCGGAGAGGCAAAACATCAGACAATTGAAACAAAAATAAGAGCAAGGTTTGTTAGAGTTAACGGTAACAGTAACGACAGTGACAGCTGGTAATTATCTAACAATTCATTTTTATCGAACATCATCAATGGATAGATCAAAGATGTTCATAATATGTTGATCTCTCAGGTGTTTACATATAGATAGAAATGCTAAAAGACGTCAAAAGTATGCTAAAATGGCATATGATAAAAAACAAGAATTGTTACGACGACGTAGAGAAACTCGAGCTGCAAAAAACAGAAGTTCCACTTCATCGACACTTCACCAAACAATTACTCGTCAATATAACGATTCTTTCATTAATAGCGAACCTTCCACCGGTCAACTTCCAACTCACGAATCCTCTTATCAACAAATACGTCACCGATGTATTGATATCCATGCTGGTCACATATATGAAGGTACCTTTTTTTCACTATATTTAAACTATTTGCAACGTAACTAGTCCACATTATGATAATTTCCTTTTTATACGTTTGAAGGGATAAATCATAGCACCTTTCCTTCAATATTAACATCCTTGCAGAATTTACCTGTTGAACCTCAACAGCTCCCTTTTGTTCTAGATTGTCAATATTGTAACGCAAAACGATTTTACCTTGAACCTCCATCGTTTTATTGCTTGTCGGGACCAATTTCTATTGTTGCTACTCAGATACCTTATGCTTTAAAATCTTTGTTTCTAAATAGTGACGAAGAATCATAACATTTCAAAAAGAATATTCGTACATACAATAACAATGTAGCTTTCACTTCCTATGGAGCCAGATATGATCGTGACCTCACAAAAAAACATAAAGGGAGTTTATACATTCCGTGTTCAAGGACAAGTTTACTATTTTCTTGACAATTTAGTGCCGACAAGCAATAAGGTATTTAGAATCCAACTTTATTTCTTTGATACTAACGAAGAACTACAAAAAAGGGTCAGCAGTTCTGATAAAATTCGTGAAAGTACATTGAAGCTCATTATGACAATTCTTGAAGATAACCCTTATGCAAGGTTCTTTCGAAGTCTTAAAGATATTCCATCGCTTGAAAATCACGAAATTGTTCTCAGATGTTATCCTGGTCTTGATCAGCGCATTTACAATCTTCCTACTGCATCACAGGTGGCTGCTATATAGACTGAAACTGATGATGAACATAATGATAAATCTCCTCATATCCAAGTCTACACTCACTTAGGTCCGAGCTATAGAATTCAATCTTATTATGCATGCTATGACTCGTTTCAATATCCACTTTTGTTTCCACGGGGTGAATCAGGATGACATCCTCACATTAAGCGGTCAATTCCACAAGCAAATAGCACCAATGTTTCTGATCAAACAAGCACTGCTCCTTTATGCACTTTTACTGAACCAGCTGAATTAATTGCTCTCGAAAACATAGGTTAGTTG
>JANJEY010000005.1:73302286-73312471 GCA_024703695.1 Erythroxylum cataractarum
GCTTCCAGGATCTCAAATCTAATGCCAGAGTAACCCTGAAGAAGAGTGTTGATTCTCACGAGCATAGCTGCTCTGGTCGCAGAGTGAGGCAGGGTGTGGCACGACTGTGTCCCATTGCCGAAGATTCCAGAGTTCAAGAACCTAAACATAACAAAGTACCATGTACAAGATTAGCTGGTTGCTTTGGATATACCCACCAAAAAAACAAACAAAACAAAGCAAAATAAAATGATTAGACTAATGGGAAGCTAATTGACCTCTTCATCATTTTACTTGTTTATCAGTAAAGCAAAATCATGAGCTTTCAAAGCAGTCAGAATAAATCAGAGACCTGACCAAGTCCACTTGTAATCACCAACAAAAATCACTCTGTGCTTCAAGTAGGAAAGAGGTTGTCTTGTCTGGTTCGAGACAAATACCACTTGTCAACCAATTAAACTACTAGACACTGGATCATCATTTATTCCTAAAACCACCCTAATTCCCACTAACGACGAGATTTTTCTGTCTTTTCGGGAATTTATACATACTGTTCTACAGCTGACACTTGATGAGATTATTGTTTAGGAGGTCCCTCCACGTTGTCTTATTTCAAGAATAAATATTCTAACGGTCAAATTTTGTCGATCACATGATCAACTCTCATCCTCCCAAGGTTCTTGAGCCAGCCTGTCAGATCCTGACATGGCAGTCCCATGCCTATAGGAGACATTGATCATAACACGACTCAACCGAGCAAGCTCCGGATCTCACAACCACAAAAGTAACAAAAACTAGCAGTGGCACTGTTGTCAATCAAATTGCCAACCTACGTTCTGAGTCGACTCGAACGGGTTACCAAGAGACATGGAACAAAGTAAAATGAACGTTGTGCTGTAATAACGAGGACTTTGTCATCTCACCTTATGAGCTCCCTCTGCAGAGCAGCACCTTGCTTGGTTCTTCTGTGAGAGGTGGCTCCAAATCCAGTTGTCACACCATAGCTGTCAGTACCTTTGGTCATGCCGTCCATAACCCAGTCACTGCTTGCCTTAACACCAGCTCTGGCAGACTCGGCTAGCTCCACTTGGATGCTGGCGTGATTTCCGGCGACGGCAGCCACTTGAGCAATTGTCAAGGTCTCTCCTCCAAGCTTGACCAAAGGCTTCCTGTACTCTGCCACCATGCGTTTAACTTCATCCAAATGGCTCCCTTTTAACGACTCTGCAGCCTCACCCCAGTTCAAAGGATCAGGATGGCTCGTGCATAGACTCTCCAAGGAACCATTCTGGTGACTATTCTGTGTGATCTTCTCCATGCTCGCAAAAGACACTATTAACAAGCGAAGCTTAAACTCAACAAGAAGTTGCTATGGACAGGAGAGGGATGCAGATAGAACAGGAAGATATTAAAGAGGAAATCTTTAAATACAAAGAGGGGGATTTCCTGAGAGTAATCGGGTTGTTCAAGGGGTTTAAATAGATGATGGCTTCGGAGTTTTGTCTCTAGCTAGTATGAGTTTTGGTAGGTAAGCGTAAGGGTAGACAAGGTGGGTTTGTTGAAAGATAATGGTGGCCGTTCATCTGGGGCGATCTAGCGGTGGAGATTCAAGTTGCGTGGAGTCATTGTGGTTCATTGGAAGGAGAAGGGTAAAACATGACTCGTGGTAGTAGTGCATGGTGAGGCGGGGGTTGGTGGGCGTTTTTGTGGAAATTATTTTGTTAGAATATATATAGGCAGCAACTAACATTAGTTATGGCCACCATTACCACCTAATACTAATAATAATAATAATAATTTTTATCAATTTTCTACAGGTCTTAATCTATGAGCCAGATTACTAAATGCAATCACAATCTCCGATTTTAATCCATATATGTAATTTAAACAAATTTTAAATTTATACTGTTATTTCACTACTGTGAAAACAACAACGACCCAATAAAAATCTCACTAAATATAGAATCTGAAAAGATCAGATGTATGCAGATTTATTCTTAATTAATAGAGAGATTGTTTCTGAATAATCCACAAACTACATCTATAAATTCGTATCTTTAAGAAAGAAACTTTATCGTGGACATCTATGCAACTTGCAATCTAAAAACAAGAAGAATGTGTATTAATTCAAAATAATCTCTCTTTTTTTTCACGGCATTATTAATTTAGGATAATGAATATTTGAACTTAGTTAAGTTTGATTATGATGGGTATGGTTAGCTCACCGAGTGAAAATAAAAAATAAAACGAAAAATCTATAATAAACTTAAGGAGATAACCATTTCATAATATGCTTAGATATAATAGAATCTACTGACATTACCATAAAACAGTCCACCGAAATGTTTGTATTGCTTGGTTTGAACCTGTGCAAAATGTTCACAAGAACAATCACTTGTATCTTGTGAGACTCCAAGAGGCAGCTTAGTAATAACACTACTGCGTATACAAGTAAGAGTCGAACCCGACTTTACTTAAGCCACAAGGAGTTCGGTGCTCGGCTGTTATAACTGGCTTATTTTAATGAATCATTTGCTTAAAAGTATACAGGGGAATAAAGTCCCTGACAAGCAATAGCATTTTGGTGTTTCTAAATTATTCTGCAGAACAACTTTGTGTGTCGTTTCTTGCCCTCTTCCATTCTGTTTTACTCTCCAGAAAGAAAACAAAACAAAGATCATACTCTTTTCAGAACAATATGCCCTAAAATGAAATAAGCAAAGAATTGAATTAAGTCTTTGATACTTAATACCAGCTTTAACAAATTAATGAAAAAAAATCTATACACTATACTTTCATCCATAGGTCTGAGGGGTTAAAAAATCTACTTAAATTTGTTTGTATTTTTATAGAATGAGGTTGTTGGAATATGGGAGCATGGCATATATAATGTTCACTGAGTAGACTCCATATGCTTCAATTTATATTTAGGCATGGAATGAGCAATTATATTCTCATATGCGCGTCACAGTAATTGTGATTGAAAAATTACATATTCGAGTTACAAAAACAATCTCTTAATAAAACAAAATAAAACGTTGTTTGCAATTGATGACTCTCTTGTAACCCTCACAAAATGAAGAGCCTTATGTACTGCAGTCAGGGATAGAGATACATGGGGTCCAATGATGTACTGAGCTCTTCAAGATTTAAAAAAATTAAATTATATATATATATATAAAGAAGGAGTTATTTTGAGACTATTGGTGTACTGAGCCTCTAAATTTTAAAAAAAATAAATATTTGAACCCTCTTATTTTAAATTCTTAGCTTCGTCACTAACTACAATAGTCCTTTTAAGACTAACTTAAACCCAAATCTCTAAGTTAACAATCGGAGTTCACACTTTAATTGTTGATCAAAAATAATTTAAGAGTTAAACTTATGGACTAAATTCAGCTAAAATAATTCTTTAGTTGTTGGGGCTTGGTTAAAGGTAATACTTTTATTTGGCAAGTGATTTTTGACGAGAAAGTCAGTGCAGACCTACCAACAACCACAACTTTGGTGGGCTTGGTTGTTGAAGACGTCTCTTTTAGATTTCATTTATCTATTTTTGGTCTGCCATATTGTTAATTACTTTCCCTCCCTCAAATTCTTCGTGACTTGCCTGTTTAAATTCTAATGACGTTTTAAATCTAATCTATAATATCTGATGCTTCTTTCTCACTTAAGACTTATCATCCAACCTTAGACTCAAAAGGTGGAACATCCACCTTAGGCGTCCCTACACTTCGGCCCGACATTGTGTGAGAGAACTTATGATCCAACCTGATTTAACTCGAGTTATGCCATTCAAAACTAAATGAAAAAAGAATTATTAATCTATGTCATTTTCAACCGGTCAATATGTGAGTAGTGCTCAAAGTTAGATAATGTCCATTTCATCTACCAACCCCTGCGATAAGGATCTAATCTTCGGGTCATAAGCATTAGTTTTATTATATTGTCATTCTACCCAGTAAATGGTCTTCGATAGCTGTACATAGATGCGTATACTGAAAGCCAACGAAATGGTCAAAGAAGAGTAGCTTTTCTTCTCTTTTCTTTTCAATCAATCTCAAAAATTTATCCGATTAAGGATTAAATAAAACTGACAATTTGATAAATAAATTTAGTTATTACCTATTAAAGAATTGAAATTTAATTAAAAAATTATTAAATAAAATTTAATTAATTTATTTTAGTTTATAAGAATTACGATTAATTAATAAACTAATCAATTTTTAACAACAAAAATTATTATAAAAAATTAAATTAATCTGAAAAATTGACCGGTTAAAGTAAATTTTTTAATAATTAGTTATAATAATTAACTGTCTAAGTTTTCTCCAACAACTTCCTCCACTTTCTTTGCTTTTGGTGGGTGAGTGTTAAAAAATATGAAGAGAGCTCACGTAAAAGAAGAAAAGAGTATTGAAATCCAAACCCAATATATAGATGACTAAATAGTAAATACATCGTCATCATCTATTATTTATTATTAATTCATAAAATATGTTTTCATACATACCATGCATTCACACGAAGCAAGTTACAAGTACACAAATTTAGTACGGAACCATCCTTTTGCGAGTGTCTGAAAATTTGAATACCAAAATTAATAAATTTTAATAAGAACTTATTCATATTATTAAAATATCTAAAAAAAGTGCATTCCTAAATTTTACTATATTATAAACTAATTTATGAATATTTAATAATGACAACAAGATTTATTCATTAAAAAATATAAAAAAATAAATGGAATAGTTGGTCGGTCTCAGAAACACAAAAATAGGCAATTGTAAACATTAATGATGAAGACGAAAAAGGAGTAGGGATTTGCGGGGTTTCTGATCATTAATGTCATAAATACAGTGGTTCATGGCAGGAAAACGTGTGAGGTGGTCTCCAGGCTCAAGTTGCCACACTTTCCACCCGACGAAGAACCCCCACAGCCACAATTAAGAATGGCAGTGGGTAGGATTAAGTTCCGGTATTACACAATCAATTTTCATATCTATTTTTCATGACTCAATTAATATCTAAATTTATATTCATTGATTTTTATGATTTACCATCTATATTCAAATCTATTAGATTGTTCGAGTTTTTTTGATATCCATCGAATTATATAACACACAAAAATATAACTTCTAAATTTAAAATATAAAGAGCAGATTTATTCTAACACTCTGAATCATAATTACTTTAATAATAATAAGTTAATATTTCGATTTGTATGTCTTAAAAAACTATAAAATTGAAATAATAAAAATCATAATATCTAGTGCAAAGACAACATATATTTTTCACAATCAAGTACTAGATCAAAGATTGATTTTTTGAAGCTTCAAATTGTCTTTGTATGAATTCCACAACATTCAAAACTTCATCTCCATATTATTTGCATTATTATCATCCTATAAGAAAATAAAATATGATAAAAAAAATGTGAGGACTGAGGAGTAAAGTGGATATTTTAAAACTGTTTCTTCTCATAAAATATTAATTTTGTATTATATTTAACCATAAATATTCAAAATAATAGAAAAATAGAGTTAATAAAAAACGGGTAGAGTATGGGTATCCATCGATTCGGGTTGTCACTAGACTCATATCCAATTCCATTTTTCAGCATCCATTTACAATCCATTTAACATCCATTTTTTAGCTTCCATATCCATATTTTTTGGTTGGGTAGTGCAGATATTAATCGGGTTAAAAACTCACTGCCATCCCTAGCCACAATCCAATTGCTTCATTCTAATTATGCTCTACTTAACAAATTTCGACCAGTTGGTTTGATGTAGTATTGTATTTATGTTGTGTAGTAGATCTACTTGCCACCAAAAAGTTCCCTTATTGAGGATCTAAAGAATGCCGTATTTGCTCATAATATTTACACGTGAATGTCTCGTATTGAAAAAAAAAGATTAATATATAAATTTAGCGGATTATTTGCTCATAATATTTACATGTGAATGTCTCGTATTAAAAAAAAAAAAGATTAATATATAAATTTAGTGGATTATTCCACCTGTTATTAATTAGTTTTAGAATGAAATCTCATTTGACCTTGTATGTAGTCCAACTTTCCTTCTCATATAGGCTTGTAATGTCATTGCAAATTTTATATAGTATCAGAACAGGTTTGGTACGGATTATTAATTTTTTAATTGTCTATTTGAATGTCAAGTTCTAGCGGTTTGGTCCGATTACTACTATGTTTATTTCAAGTAACAACTCAATATTCAATCCCAGTAACACTTAAGAATGAGTGTTGATAATATTTACACGTGAGTATTCTATATTGGAAAAAAAAAAAACTAACGTAAAAATTTAACAAACTACTCTATTTATTATCAATTAATTTTAGAATGAAACTTTACTTAAATTTGTGTATAGTCTAACTTTTTCTTCTTTTGTGGCCTGTAGGCTCATTTCAAAATTCACAATATTTTGTGTCTTCCTCGCTGAAACCATGAAAAAGAGATGAATTACAAGAGGTGATCCAATTTTCTTGGACATCATCCAGATGTTAGTCGTGGAACGATGATTACGAATGAGTGTCCAAGTCTTCTGAGCAATCTTTTTTGTTTTTTGAATTGATAACCAATTTTGGGTGTTTTTATGGTTAAGCCAATCAGCTGAAAATGACTGACTGACTGACTGATGTAGGAAAGTAAAACAGGCACAAGGTTAATAAGAGAGTAGAAGAGACCGACTAGTGATTTAGCTGCTGAGGGGGGGTAGCCATGTGATTGTGCGATTAGAAGAGCATGGTTGGTGCAGAAAGTAAGTGGAATCATGTGACCTTGTCCTACCCAACCCAACGGAGACACACCGCGACAGAGTAAGTGGAATCATGTGACTAGTCCATTGTCTCCTCTCCTCCATATTTGTTCTGCTTTGGAAACAGATATGGATGGAGAGACGGCGAGAAGTAACTAAAAGTATTAATTTTCTTTTTTTTTTCTCTTCAATTTAATTTCGATTATACTTTAAAATGTCATATTCCTTTTCTTCTCTATAGATATAATTTTTTTTAAGTTAGTAACATGGACGAGTCCAGCCTTACAACACAAACCGCAACTTTTCAACCGGAAACAATCACATTCGTTATCAAATATATAGCACCTTCCGCATTCCAGACACTATATGTGAGTTCTTTTACGTAATAATACAATAAATTTATTAATTAATGTTTATGTATCGAAGTAATAAAATGAAAAAAAAAGAGAGGTAGTAGTCAACATAAAGCCAAATTCAAAGAAAAAGCAATTTATATCTCATTTAAATAGAAATTGTTGACATGTAATTATTTTAAACTATCAAAATTCATGATTTGACTACTACACACAAATTTAATGGCATAAATATTTTTTATAAATGGTTTGTAAATTGTAATTATAAACATAAGTTATATTCTGTTCAGTTATAAATTAAATGATATAAATTTATGATATTAAGAAATTAATTCAACACCATAAAAATGTTTTGCTTACGTAATACTTTAAGATAAATGTTAAGAGAATTTCAATGTTAGACGACACACAAAAGCGGTCTCACTGTGGTCCTGACTGAGATTAGTTGTATTTAAAAAGTAAAAGTTAAATTCCTGCGATTATAAATTCTTTTGAAACATCTAGGTATATTTTTCTACTCAAATTTTTTTATAAAATATAAATCTAAAATACTCAACTCAAAATAATTTCATGATTTCGACTTTTAAATTTTGAGTTATAATTTAAAAATAAAGACTCTGATTTTTTTATTTATTTATAACTTATTAAATATTTGAATATCGGAATGATAATTCATCGCAACACTTGTGGTTCATCTACTTTCAACCTTTTTTAAATAATAAATTCCTAAATTTATTATATTCTTAAAAAAGTATTATTTATTTGTATATTATTATTTAAGTGTCACAAACTTTATTCTTTTTTATTTTTTATATTTATTTGTATATTATTATTTAAGTGTTACAAATTTTATTCTTTTTATTTTTTTATATTTATTTAAACTAACATAATATTAATTTTGTTTTAAATTTTAATAAAACATAATAAAAATTATTTTACAATTAAATAATATCTTAAATAATTGATATGATATACTACATTTACCATTATGTTAACTCCCACAAAGGAAAAAAATTACTTAAATTTTAATAAAATATAATAAAATTTATTTGATAATTAAATAATACTGTAAATAGTTGATAAAATATACTACATTTATCTAGCTGCTTGACAAAAGTATATTCAATCATTTCCACAATTGTAGAATATGATAATATTTGGCTTGATAAATTTAGAATAGTTAATAACTTAGAATTTAATTTACTAAATTTTCTTTTAAATATGTTATTTTTATTTTTAAAAATTAATTTTTTATATTGAGTCACTGATATTAAATTTTATTAATAAAAATATACTTTTAAGTTTACATATTTATATGTTGTCAATTTATCAATGTCTCCTTTTTTTTCCATCTCTAAGGGCCTATAAAATATTAAAAAATGACTGTGAGTCAACCATTAATAGGTTATACCTCAAGTTAACCATTGTTGTCCAACAATGTATTCAAACTGTGGAAATAAGTTAACTTCCAATCTGAAGGTTGTGTCAAGTTGATGAAAAGAACAATGGAAAGGTGGACGATGTTTAGGTTCAGCTTACCAAAGCAGCTCTTATCTAGGAATAGATTCTCTGTTTTGTAAATCAATTATTATCCTGTTTTGTTAAACCTTACGGGCGTGAAAAAGAAAACATGAATTGTTGCCGTTTTAATATACTTTGATAATGATTAAATAATTAATTTAGATTTGATTAAATAATTATATAAAATCTATACATGATAATGTTAATACACATTATTAAGTCGTGATCATGCACATATACGATCGTCATCCTGGATAACCAATTGGGATGTCTATGAAAAGAAATTGGCAAGTCACGTGCATATGTACGATCACGATTTCTAAGAAGCAATTGGGAAATTGTGCATGATCATGACTTCGAGAAAAGAATTACGATTGCGACTCGGTAGGAGCATTTTGAGATACGTTACTTAAATAAGTAGTAAATGCAAATATTTAGTGGATATGTTATTGTATTAATAATTATTGTGATTATTATTAATTATTATATAGTTTGTATCAGAGAAAATTATTTCGTCCTATTGAAATATAATTCATTTTGATATGATAAATAGTTATTATAACATAATCAATTAATTATATTTAAAAAATATATAATAATGTTATTATACAAATTTAGCATATAGTTAGTTGATTAAGTAGTCAATGTTAATATTTTTTGCGCTAATGATTGTTGTTAATATGATATATATAAATGTACTTAATTAGAAGGTAAAAAAGTATAAATTTAGCATATAATTAGTTGATTAAGTAGTCAATGTTAATATTTTCTGCGCTAATGATTGTTGTTAATATGATATATATAAATGTACTTAATTAGAAGGTAAAAAAGTGTATATATATATATATAATAAAAATAATTATATTTACATAAAAATAAAATATATAGAACAAATTTGAAACTTATGGGTGTAAAAAAATTAAACATAAAAATAATTGTTTCCATTTTAATATAATTAGATGATGGTTAAATAATAAATTTTGATCGGATCAAACAATTATAGAAATTATTTTTATACATTATAGAGTCGGGATTGTGCATATGCATGATGGCGACTCCGGGATAAAGAACTGGGAATGTTGTGAAGATAAGCCAGAGAAGTTGGATTAGAATAAAAGAAAAGAAAGAAGAAAAAAGATTGCAGTGTCGGATTTAGTGAAGGAAAAGAAAAAAATGGGTAAAAATGTGGTCTGAAACTTTCATGATTAAACTGTATTGATATAGGAAAATTTTGATAAAATTATTTTCATGAAAATTGTAAATCTTTCTTTTAACTTTTTATTGATATAAAGTTTGAAATTTTTAGAATTATGTATTGAAAATTACGGGGGTTAGAAGTGAGAGAATGCGATTAAAAAGTCGTCATCGTGCCTAAGCACGATCGCAACCCCACTGCTATGCACCGAAAATCGCGATCACACTTTGTCATGATCACAAGCTGGATGTTTTTCACTGAACATCGCGATCGCAATGAAACGCTATCACGATTTCACAAGTTAGACAATGCACGATGACGATTTTGAAGGTTGAAGGTTGATGCAATATCTTTCGATCT
>JANJEY010000005.1:73334250-73356598 GCA_024703695.1 Erythroxylum cataractarum
GCACAGCATTGCAGCAACATTAAAAAAGACCATAGGAAATACCAGATCAAATCCAAAACGAGCACCTCCTTCAACGGTTGCTGCCCACTTTCCAGGGTCAACATATCCCAGTGCAATCAGAAGCGCCGGTGCAATAGCAGGAAGCATTCCATGAAGAACACCCGGCGGATTGTTAGTACTTACAAACTCAGCTTCCATGCTTCAATCAGCAACCAAAATGAACAACCAGCAAAATGCACTAATTAAACAGAATTTTCAAGCAAAGAAGAACCTCCTAGAGTTATAAGAGCGATTGAATTCTGTTGCTGCTTAAATCTGCTTCTCCTAAGACATGCAAGCCACTTCCAGGCCCATATAATGCACATCAAACCACAAGCAATCTCCTTGAAGCAAAACTTGCTGCATATGACTGCCAATTACATGCATAGCTGAGTGTGATCATCAAAGACCAATCTACAACTTGATCCCAGCTCACCTCACTTGCTCCTGTAGAGTAGCTACAACACCTTAGATACCTGGTTCAGTACCTGATAAGAGTAGCAACTTAGGACATTTGAAGCCCTCACACATTCTTCTGGTATCCACGACTGATTAGAGTAAAAAATTACTGAAGTTCTACAGAGGCTCCAAATACTTATCCAGAAAAAGTCACACAGATGCCTGTATTTATGCAAAGAGGTGGACGTGTAAGTAACTACATATTTGTTAAACAGTAGCCGTTGAACTTCCAAGATAGGTACTTAAATGAAGTATTCAGAAGCAAAAGTTAATTTCACAACATAAAAGATCGAGATTACAGGCAATTTGTAGCAATAGCATCAATTGGTAGCATCCAGAACAAAGTAACAGCATTCAACTGTGTACAACCCCGTCAAAAAGTTCACCAAACACGGTACAAGACCTAGCCTCGATCATAACAGTAGTGTGACCAACAAGTTCAATCACTAAAGGGTACGGGAAATAGAGAGCAGATAAGATCATTTTCTCCACATAGTTACAAATTACTTTTCTCTCAACTCCAACACTAACTCCTGGCAACCTAAAATTATAAGTCGTCAAACACTAAAATCAAAAGAAAAAAAGCTCAACAGAACAAAACTGCTAGTAGCCAACCAAGTGTGGAAGAACCAAAAAGAAAAAAGAAAGAGCTCAAAACCCATTTAGAAACCTCAAAGCTCGGGATTGATTATGATCAAAGAGGAGAAAAAAAAAAAAAAAGAGAACTCTTTTAGCAGAACACAAACTAATTATCAGCGAAACAAAACCCACTAGCAAAAAGATTACATCTTCACAGCAAAGAAACGACCCAGAAACCCCGTCTAAGCAGGAACCACAAAAGTAGATCTGATTAAACAGAAGAAAGCAGAAACGGCTTTGGGAAAATAAACTATCTTCATTTGTACGGACACCAAAGTCAAATTACGTGAAACCAAAAAAAAAAAAACAGAAAAAGAAAAACCCATACCAGCCAAGCTCAGTATTGTTGAATTAGCGTTTGAGAAACTTTGATTAAGGTCTAAAATCATCAACCTTCACTCTCACTCTCTTCCCTCTTGTGTTTTTTTCATCTCTCTCTCTCTCTCTCTCTCTCTGCCTATCAAGTGGCCTCAGAAGTAGATCTCATGAACAGGGCATACTACGCAGTTAAATAAAATCTAACAGATGGATTTTCTATTGTCTTCCTCCTTCCTTGGACTTGGAGTAAGCTTTTTTAATTAATATTAATTATTTAATTAAATAGTGAGATTATTTACCTCTGTGCTGATTGCTGAAGCTTAAGTAAATGTTAAAAATGGAAAACTGTTTAAATGGAAGATCAAAACGTAGTGTTTAAAAGGGAAAACTCTTTAAATAAAATGAAAAGTCAGTTGACGCTTTTCTTACCTTTTACATTTATGACTACACGTTGCCTTTTGTGTTTCTTTTTAAAAAGGCCAAAGACTTGGGATTGGGAGTAATGGTAAGCTATTCCTTTGTCACTATTTTTTATATCAGGGTATTTTTTATAATAAGAGTAAGGTTGTATATTATTAGATTTTTTCAATCTCCGTTTTAATGTGAGATTTCAAATTAAATGTAATGATGATGATGATGATGATGATGATGAGGAAGAGGAGGAGGAGGGTATTTTTTCGTTTGATTTTAGAATTACATCTTTTATTTTGTTCTTAAATAACCTTCGTTCCATCATTTATCTAGTCTTACAAGTGAACCAAAAGTCTAGTAAAAATTTAATAATTTGAGTCACGAAAATAATTTCTTTATAAAATATAAGAAAACAAGCTATATATTATTAATATTCCTCTTTTAAGCTTCATAAAATAAAGAACTTTGTGAAATGGAGTTGTCGTTGTCATCGTCGTTTTCGTTTTTGTTATAATGTATTTTTTAGAAAATAAAGAATCAGGAATTTTTTTTTTTTGGATATAGTATCCTATTTTTTTAAGTGTGCTATGATATTGTTAAAAATGGGTAGAATTATTGGTGGGACCAATCTGCCATACCCGAGGGCAGTGAGGAACTAAATAGGCAAAGCATACGATTGAAAAAGTTAGGTCTTGCATATAATTACTCCAATTATATGCAAGAATTACTCCATGGTCCATGCCCCTATATAGAAGAATTCCAAGTTTGGGGTTGTAATATGACAGAAGAAGTTACAAAATAGGCGTCAAGTATTTTACATTATTATTTTGTTAGTTCACTTTAATCGTTATTTAATAAAATAACATTAATACACATTCATACCGTTAACATTTTTCCATTACAATATTTATTTATAATAATTAAAAAAACTTAATTGGCCGATTCAATATAACAATCTTGAATTATCTAATTTTTTAGTTTGGTTTATTTTAATAACTTTTGTTGTTAAAAATCGTTTACTTTATTTACTTTATTATTTAATCGGTTAGTTTAGTAAATTAACAAATTTTTATAATTAAACTTTTAAATTTTTCGATAATTAAAAATGATATCTTCCAATCATATTTTAAAATTTTAAAATTATTTAATTTTTAGTCGATTTTATGTCAATTAAATCTTTTAAACTTGAAATATTTTATCTTACTGGCTCGTAAAATATTGCTTATTTGTGTCTTTTCCATTTTTGTTCTCTCTTCCTAATTTGAAGCAACAATTTCTAAAAATAATAGATATAGACAGGTTTCTAAATCTTTCTTAAGATCATCCTTTAAGCTTAGAAAGTTGACTCATTATACACAAAAATAAAGTTGAGAGAGAGAGAGAGAGGAGTGAGGCCAAATTTAGAAAAAAGAATGTCAAGAAAATAAATGCATATGGTCATGCCATTGTTAAAGGTAAGATAGTTGACAAGTTTAAGTTGTTTGTACCAATTCAGAAGATGCCAGAAGACGACAACGATGGTGGCGACAGCAACAACGGAAATAGATTATTTATTCTTATTATTCTATTTATGTCGTATTTTATGAGCATTTATCAACCTCATAAATAGGATTCACATAAATTAAATTGATAAACACTCGTAGAACAGGTAAGAACAGAGTAATAAAAACATATAATCTGCTCAATAAAAATTTCGCTGAAGTGCAAAATTTAAAAATATCTTATATTACACAATCTTACTCTTAACTATAAACAGGTTGTTCTTGATAGACCATTTCCAAATATGAAATTGTAAATGATGATTAATTTAAAAACTAAATAGAGGGTTTGAAATAAATAGAGAATCCACTCAACTAAAAATTTCAATTAGCAACAAACATAGTCTCTTTTATTTAAATAAAGTAAAATACTTATAATATGTTAACTTCTATTTTCAAAAAAATCCCATTTAAATAATCTATGTAAAGAATAAAAAATTATAAAGCAAACCTAATAAATGCATACTGTTCTTCACTTGGTGGAATATGTGGAAAGTTATAATGATCAATGGATTCATCATTCATGTAGAGGTTGGTCGGGGCAACAGTCTTGGAAGCGCCTCCTGGAACAGTGGCCGCTCACAGTGAGACTACGACGTGAACTGGACTAAGTAACAACCCAAAGTGTCAGAGACATTGCTCATTGTCGGCATCACATTATCTGTTCATGAATTTTTTAAATATTTGATAGATAAATATAGTGAAATTATTTGAAGTTTGTGGAAAAAAAGATTTATTTTGATAATTTTTATTGTTAAAAATTGATCAGTTTATTAATTAATCTATCGATTTTTATAAATTAATAAGTACTTATTAACTATAATTAATTAGTTAATTTTTATTTAATAATCAATTTTTTAAAATTATTCAATAAAAAAAAAGATATTTTCTGTTAATCATTTTTCAAATTCTTTAATTTTATTAAATATTTAGCTGGTATTATAACAGTCTAATACCGATTTAATCTTTTAAACCTTAAATATTTTGTCTTACAGGTTTAACTTTCGATCCGGTTCTTAAAATACTAGTTAGCACATGTATCGTTAATCATGTATTAAAGAATTATTAGAAGTTATTTAGGAAGTAAAATAAAATCCAATCGCCTAATGTGTCTAATTTTTAATTTAATTACCTTATGCAATCACATCTCCTAACATCATAAGCAATATGAAAGAAAGTAGATTCTTTTATCTTCTCTTGTTAGTGAGATCTTTGTCACAATATTTCCTAAAATGTTCTATGCAATGCCATTATATATATTAGCATGAAGTAAAGGGCAGGCCTTGATAGCTCCTTTTTTTCTTACAATCTACTTTTTGCTTCCCTTTAGGACCACAAGTTATAAAATGTCCATTAATGGTTTAATCTTTAGATCTGATTATTATAACATTGGAGCTAAAGTGGGTCTTGCTACGATCATTTTTGGTACTTTTTGAGGTAAAAAAGTACAGAGCAAAGTGGCATAATAACACACAAACAAAAGCTAAATTCTAAATCCCATGCAACCTCAAGTTGGAGGAATCTCTCAGTAGACGCCGTGGTCCACATTATCCGGCTTTTTTGTATTTTTTTTTTGGATGAAAAGGGAAAATTACATCAGATACTAATAAGACGGAAAAAATTACATCCCGAGCGGCTTTTTTGTATTTGAGTTTACATTACCAATATCCGAATTCACTAAGCCGACTAATCAAATTCGGGACTTAGTTATAGTGAAAGCTCTTCACCTTTCCTTACGAGTGTATTTAGTGAGGATCAAATCCGAGAGCTCTTTTATCCTACTTTATTACCATGTTATGAGAGTATGGCACGATTCAAATGTACTAATGTGATCAAATTAACTAAAGTGGAAATACTTGGTCAAAATTTATTGGGTTACATCACTTTTAATAATAAGATTGTATTTTTATCCTAATATCTAAAATTTTTTTTTATTGAGATTATAATAAGGGTAAAAGACAAAGACCTTAAAAAAATTTAATCTTTAAAATTTTTGAAATTCTTTTTATAAATTTTAAATTTGTAGAAAAAGTCCATCTTTTAGGTTTTGATTAAAAAAATAATGAAATATATATAATATGAACATCGCAATTGTATCAATCAAATACTACTTAAATGATGATTTAACTCAACTATTAAATTTGAATCGAATTAATTTGATTCGATTTATATTAATAATTTATTATAATTATTTTAAATTATTAATTTGATGCAAATTCAATACATTCGAGTCAGGTTTAAGAAGCGAATTGGCTTATCTTGTAACAAACATTTGATTATTGCATGTTTGATATTCACACCGCGTGTATTTCATCGTTAGTATTTTTTTAAAAAATTAACGTACCCAATACAGAAAGCTTCCTGTTTTGCAAGAATTTGAAAAAGGATATAGGCTATTCCCGTGACTTGAACTTGTGACCAGAGCAACTTTACCAGCTACTCAAAGGCTCACTTTCATCGTTAGTCTTTAAACGAATTCTAAAAAAAGAAGTTGTTTTTATATATATAAAATTTGTAAAAATCTTAAACTGCAAGAGATATTTATATATTTTATTCTTATAATAAGAGAATTTTAAAATGTTGACAAAAAAAAGATTCCTTTTTTTCTTAATTCGAAGTCAAAATTAGAGATATAAAATTGAAAACAAGCACATTATAACGTGGGGAATCATATTGAGAAAACATTACAATAACAAAAATAATGATGATTCAATGCATCAAGCTACACTCTCTTTCAGCTTCACATGTGTAATGACTTTCTAAAATAATTCACCACAAACTGTACGGTTTATAATCTAATAACATGAGCCTCAAAACCAAAGCAACTCTCTCTCAATATTACAAATACATTTCTTATTTTTTTCAACCACATTCATTGAACTTTTATCTAAACTCACCACATGTTAATTAATGCCTCTTAGCCAAAATAATAAGCGCTAGAATTACAAAATAATGTTAATTAAATTAACGCAAGAGTTGAGTTAAGGGACTCTTTCTTGCTTGCTTGTGTTAAAAGTATGTTAGATTGAGATTTTTGGGGCTCCGTAAAATGAGAGTAAGGTGTCTATAGTTCACTGTATCTTATTCGGATGTGTGCATGTGGTGAGAAGCAATTTTACAAATTATGTTAAAAAAAATATTGTACATGACATTATAAATTTATAATAACATTGAAGATGTTGAGATACGAAGGGCATCCGGAATAGTTGTTGAAGCTTAAAATCAAATTTGAAGGTTGTTTGAGTACCGACCTATTAAGTGTTTGATAAAAGTTTGGTTAGATTTTGTTATTAAATAATTATTAGGGATGAAGTGTTATAGTTCTTTTTTTTTTTTGTTGGATTTTCACCTAAGGTTTCAGCTTCAGGATTGCTCTTTTACTAACTCTTATTACAACTTTGTTTTTGTTTGTTTTACTATCTTCGTCGAAAAGGATTGGTTATTGAGGTAACTCTTGTCAAAGTAACAATAAATAAGTTTCTCTATGTTGCTCTCCTTCTTTTCTTGGCACTCTCACTCTTATCCTTCGATTGACATCACAACAACAATAACAATAACAACAACAATAATAATAATAATAAATTATTACTATTATCCTTATGTATTTAATGTAATTTTATTTACTTAAATATTTTACGTACTATTTTTACATATTTACTTTTTTAACATGTATCATAATTTTCCTGTCACATCTGCATGCGAGTCTACTGAAAACAGTCTTTCTATTATGTAAGAATAAGGCTGCGTACTATTAGAAGTCCTCAGATCCTGCTTTACAGCTGAACTACGAATTAGATGTGACGACGACCACGACGACATTATAATAACATTATACATAAAATTACTTGTAATTGAAGAGTATCAATCACCAAGTCACCGAAGCATCTGAAGAGGTGATTCAATTGATAGAACAATTATGACTTTCTCGGTCATTTAGTGAATCAAAAGTAATGTTTTAAAATTGGACAAGATGGTAAATTGGTAAGATATACAATTCAAGGTTTAAATGGTTCAACCGATATTGGATCATTATACGATCTGCTAAAGAATGAATAAAGTTAAAGAATTTAAAATATGATTAAAAGATATTGTCTCTATTTATCGAAGAATTTGAATTTTTTTTGAAATAATAGATTATTAAATGAAAATTAATTAACTAATTTTAGTTTATAATAATTTATTAATTAAAAAATTAACAAATTAATTAATAAATTAATCAGTTTTTAATAACAATAATTATTAAAGCAAATTTAAAAATCGAACTGAAAATTGAACGGATCAAATTTTTTACGATTAAATTAGTTAGATCAATTGAATTTTTTTAATCATGAATTAAAAGAATAGTTAGCCTAAAGTGGATATACATTATAACTTATGGCTTATAAGTGTCAATTAAATTTAGTCCGCCACATAATACGATCACACACATAAGATCCCACAAAAGTCGTAACCAGCGACTAACTTCTTCCCACATGTCACAAGAAGTTCCAAAATCGTGAGATGTAACGAAAAAGCTCCAGTTGTCTTGGACACGTGGAGAGTTGCAAACTACCACTGTCTTGTCAGTTACTTGCCGCGCTTCATGCGTTAGGCTTCCGATTTCATTTTCTTTGCACGTACGTAGATTCTCTGTCCCTTTTATGTTACACAACTTACATAAAACTTCCTGTTAATTCTCCTTTGTCATTCATGAATTCGCTAGTTTTTTGTTTTGTTTTTTCTTTTTTAATCGTTGTGGTGTAATGTACTACTGTTCTTCCTTTCTCCTTTTCATTTGATCGACCAGACCCACTTACATTTTCTTGCCCCGTGTTTGGATTGATAGAAAATGGGGTTTCAAAGTAGCTTATTAGGAATCATTGGAATCATTATTGGAATCCCAATTGGCCTTTTATTAGGTTTCTTTATTTTCCTTTACTCTGAGCCTCAGGATGTTAAGGTAACACTTCCTATCAACCCTTTTTAAGATTTCCTATCAACTTTCTGCAACTGTTCTATACATTTATACGTAAAGCCATCTTCTTTTGGTTCAGGGAATGTACTGCAAGCTACATTTAGGTTTTTGAATAATCTGTTCTGTTTTGATGGGGAAGAATTCCTTTCCCCAGCTCGTCTAACTAAGCTTGTATAAATGTAGGAACCTGTAATCAAGCCAATTCAGGAGTTGGATACATGCAGGCTGTTTGAATTTTTTCCAGAGATTCCCATGTGGGTGAAGCATCCTGACTATGACAGGGTGAGTTCTGCTGCTTTTCATGTTGAATAACTTCTCTTGATTATGATCTTACATTAGGTTTTACCATTGCTGATTCTTTCAATATGATTCTCAGATTGACTGGTTGAATAAGTATGTGTGCTTTATGTGGCCCTACCTTGACAGGGTAAATTGAAATATCTTTAATTAGTGTTCATATCCCAATTAGTATCTGCATTATCTTTGAAATATGTGCCTACAGGCTATATCTGGCATGATAAGAAGCATGACAGCTCCTATTTTTGAGGAGTATAGCAGCAAGTTTCTTATCAAGTCTATAGATTTTAAGAGCTTGACCCTTGGAACTCTTCCCCCTATTATGCACGGTGAGTATCAGATATTGTTGATGTTATTTGCGGTTGCAGAGGTCCTTGGAGCTATAACTATACCTTTTGGCTAGGTGATCTTGATTCTATCAAACTTACGAGTTTTAAGGAAACAATTAAAATCTAGCTTTGTTTTCAATAGAAAAGTAGCTCTCCTGTAGGCTGTATTGCATTCTACCAAGTGATCATCATCCTCGTATAGGTACCTGTCTATCATGTAAGATTATTGTTTTCTTATGGCTTTTTATTCTTGGAACTGGCTGCAGGCATCAAAGTGCATGAAAGTAATGAAGAAGAGTTGGTTTTTGAGACTGCTGTTAGATGGGCTGGAAATCCTAACATAACCCTGGTGTTGAATTTTTTTTCCGTGCCCGTCACGGTTCAGGTCAAAAGAGATTTCAAATACACAGTACCTACAACCTTAGTTTTCTTGTTTCTGATTTTGATCAAGTGTTTGTTCTTGTTCCCAGTTGTTGGATGTCCAAGTGTCAGCAGTCCTACGGATAACCTTAAAACCTCTAGTACCTACATTTCCTTGCTTTTCCAACATCTTGGTTTCGTTGCTAGAGAAGGTAATGATGCCAAGTGCTGGAATTGCCAGCTCATTTAGACAGTTTGCTTATGGGTCAACAAAATGACAGAGCTACATATCTGATTGTAGCCACATGTCGACTTCGGAATGAAATTGCTTGGAGCTGATGTTATGGCAATTCCAGGGTTGTATCAATTTGTTCAGGTACTCAGGTAGTTTCCAAATTTTGATTGGATGCTCATAACTTGAAGGTTGGACTTTCTTTATTTTCGCTGCTGTTTGAAAACTGTGCTAATCTAAATTGTTTAAATTATCTTGAGATGGTTGACCTTTGGAAGGTGATGGCCTAAAATATTAACATAATCATGACCCACAAAGCTCGTGCTTGGACAATATCTGCAGTTACCTTGTGTACACATGTCATAAAGGATTCTGTTTGTGCCAGTTAACTTGATTCTTCCAACATTATGAAGAACAATCTCAAATTTTAAATCATTAACAATCTCAAATTTTAAATCATTCCACTTCTCTTCTTGCTATGTTCAACATATAATATCTCACACCAGCAGAGTAGAACTTGCTTTGGGCAGATTCTCATGGAGAGTATTACGGATTGAAAATTCTGGGAAGTGTTACTGCCAAGGATTTCAGAATTTAATCCTAAAAGACAGCTAAAGAAGATGTAAATCTTAAAGTGCAGTTGTCAATAATATGGCCCTGCCATGCTCACATCTCAACCTCCAAGGTCTAAGCTGCTAAACAAGAACTTTGAAAACCAAAACTAGTCAGGGTGGTCATGTATATAATTGTTTCTTCTTACATAGTGGAGATATGTATGAAAATGCAGAGTCTTCGTTAAATGGTTCCTTAATTTACTGCTGCCAGGAGCTGATACGAAAGCAAATTGCTAGCCTCTATCTGTGGCCACAAACACTTAGCATACAGATCCTCGACGACTCAGCGTAAGTTCTTCAGTAATGCAACATTATCAACCATGATTTTGTTTTGCTGTCAGACTAGAAAAACTCTACTTGCAGTGAAAATTTGGAAAAGTTGTTTGCTTCTGCAATTAGTCGTGGAACTTTTTGGTTAAGAGATAATGGAAAAGAGTAAAAACACCATGAGATATTTCAAGTGAACTTTGTCATCAATCATTCAGAGAGATTATCAATGATGATTGATGAATCTTATGTTCCAATTTTCCATAAACAGAGGAGCTGTAAATAAGCCTGTAGGCATTCTACATGTGAAAGTTGGAAGAGCACTAAATCTCTTAAAGATGGACCTTTTTGGAAGCTCTGATCCTTATGTTAAAGTCAGCCTAAGCGGTGAAAGATTTCCAGGAAAGAAGACTTCTATCAAGATGAAAAGCCTTAATCCACAGTGGAACGAAGACTTTAAGTTCACCGTCAGAGACCCTGACTCTCAAATTCTTCGGCTACAGGTTTATGATTGGGAAAAGGTTAACATATACCTTTCTTTTTTTTCTTAGTTCTATACTCCGTAAGATGATTCCTTTTTGTTGGCTTAGCTTGGAGAACAGCAAACATAAAGCAAACAAGAGTGTCAGATTTGTTCACTTTTCTGTGAATCCAAGTTGCCTGAGAACTCTGTAATTCTGATGGTTGCAGTTTGGGACCCATGACAAGTTGGGAATGCAAGTAGTTCCATTGAAAACGCTTACACCTCATGAGACTAAAGCATTTACACTTGTTTTGGGCAAGAACGAAAACCCCAATGACCCAGAGAACAAAAAACCAAGAGGAAAGCTTATGATAGAATTAACGTTCAAACCTTTCAGGGAAGAAGGTGAAAGGTTTAGTGGACTTTTAGATTGTAGTGACCACACGCAAAGTGAGAGTAGAACCGTATCTCGAGACTTATCCTTAAACAAAGGTGGTTTACTTGTAGTCACAGTTCAGGGTGCTGAAAAAGTTGAGGGAAAGCGTCATAACAATCCCTATGCAGTGATAATGTTCAGAGGCGACCTGAAGCAAACCAAGGTAATTGAGTTGGCGCCCGAATTTTAAGAAAGAAAACAACTATGTTCCAATAATGCTTTGTCGTGGATTGTAGATAAACAAGAAAACACGAGACCCCATTTGGAATGAGGAATTCCAGTTTGTCTTAGAAGAGGCTCCATTGAAGGAGAAGATAAACATTGAAGTAATGAGCAAGCGTAGAGGTTTCGGTTTCGGTTTCAGACGCAAGGTTAACCAACTAACCATTACTAGTTGTAGTTCTCCTACTACTCTCTCCACTGTTTTGTGTTTCTAAGGTTTGTTCTGGTACAGGAAACATTGGGACATGTGGATATCAACCTTGAAGATGTTGTGCACAATGGCCGAATCAACCAGAAGTACCATTTAATCAACTCCAGAAATGGACTTATATCTGTCGATATTCGGTGGAGGGTGATTTAACAGTTACTGCCTACCTGTACATTTCCTCCATTAATGTGAGATTAAAGGCTCATTGATACTAAAATCAAGTCAAACGATCGTGTTTGATTCCTATAGCAAGAAAATTGCAATTTTCTTTTGGTCCATCAAACTTACGAGACTTCTCAAGGTAACTTCTTGAAGAATCTCTAATATTTATAATCTTAAATTCGTTTTTTTAATTTCTTAAAACTTGATTATAATACATAACTTTTCTACTAATTAAGGATAAAGTTACGTACTATTGGATCTCTTCAGATTCTATGATCCATTACCATGAGAGTAAAATAGATTCATCTAGGATTGAATTTATGCTCTTACAATAATACCTCATATATGCCTATTTGGTGTAATACTAATGCGTATGATGCTTAGGATTTCCTCTCTCCCAGATGATTACTAAAATGGCATGGCTAATAGGGATCCTAATTAGCTCCCATCTTCCACATGAACAATCATTCATTTTAAGGTTCACTATATGATAGTCATGCATAAAGTGCTCAATTTCAATTTTTCCATCACCTATAAAGACCAGTTAAGTTATTAACAACATTCGAGTAAGTAAGTATAAAATGTAACAAATGTTATTACCTATAGAATGATCCAAATGATTATTGGTCTCCTTTATGTTTTTCTCTAACTTTGATATTATGTTAAGACTGGTAATTTGAATATTGTATCGTACTAATCATACTTGCCAAAAATTTGTATCGAAAAAAAGAGTACATATCGAACTTTAGTATTAGTCAGTATCAATTCTTTTGGTTAATACTGACCAATACCAACTGGTAATTAAAATACAGTTCAAATGTTGGTTATAATTTTATTTTTTTTAAATTAGGACTAAATGAAAAAAATTAAAATTTCTCCTATATAAAATAATAATTACCTATATATAAAAAATATGACAAAATTGCCTACAATATATTTAATAAATAGTAAAGATAATATATCATATTTACGATGTATATACTTTATAGTGCATATATGTGAGAGTTTATTATAATAAGTTTTGAAATATAAAAAGATAACATTTGATATTAAATTCACTTATTATAAATACATTTTTAATTTATATTATTCTTAATTTTATATTTATGTGAGAGTTAAATAATCTTTTTCATCTTAATCTATGACAAATATGTGAAAATAATATTAATAAAATAGAAATATTTCTTATATCAAATTTATATTATTACGAGTTTTTGAGATAGGATTTAAGTAAAGTAAAAAATTATATAACGTAATATATTGAAGGATTATTTTGTAGTTTTATAAAATTTAGAGACTAATTTGTGATTTTTAAAAATTATCTGAAATAATACCCGATATTGACAAGTACTAGTATCGTATCGTACCAAAACCAAATTTCTTCGCTAAGTCTGGTACAATATTCATAACATTAGTTAGGAAATATCTGTTATATGTAACCATTCATTGCTTCTTGTGATGAGATCTCTCTAAGATAGGTCTTATCATCATTTCGAAGTGAATCAAGATTGGTTTGTCCCTTGCATTTCTCAAATATGTATTGGAACACTCTACTATGTTATTTGATAATAAATCACTCTTGCATCTTCTATCAAATACATGTGTACACATATCTTCTCAAGAATATTTGTAAACCAATAATATGCATCCTTGTTTGTGATCTCCATCCTTACACGTGCCCTCCATCTTACTAATTTGCCTCTTATAACCTTGTTAAGTACAATATAAAGCTATACGCCATCTTTGGTGTTTATAAACAACAAATAGTTTACACTTTCTTTATATATTGGCAACAAATTCCTAAAGTGATAATTGTGATTGAAATGTACACATTTATGCTCAAACAGTTCTTATAGACCTTACATCACATGATTAAGATATGTTCAGTATGAAATCATATTACATATGAAAATAGCATTATAAATACTTGTTTTGTTTTCAACTCTTACTATAACCCAAACAAATCAAAAAATGTTATCATTTGGATCCCTTTCAATAACTATCAACAATTTCCTACTATCTCTTGTCTTAAAATGACATCCATCAGTGTTTATTACTGGTTTACAGGCATTAATAAACTCAAATTTAACCTGTTCAAGATATATATAACATGAATTAAATACACCTTTAGGATATCTAATGTACAATGAACTGCTCTTGTAGCATTCTATCAGAGTTACTAAGTAGTCTCTTGATTTCTCATGTTATGCAAAGAAAAAAAACAAGGAATGTCCTTTAACTCTATATGCTTAGATTTATGAAATCTCTTTCTAATAATTTAAACTAGCACTCTTTACTCTTGAGATATGCTAGCTAAGACTGTCCTTGATGTGTGCCAAATACTTTTTGGCAATCTACTGTAATTAACTTTTGTACTATCAAATGGTCTTCATCCAGAACAAGTGTCTTGGAATGTCTTGATCTAAAATATATTCCTATCTTGTGCAATGCTTATATGTATTCTTCATCCACATTTCTTTTTTCATTCTATAGTAACTCTTGGCCTTTCATTATTTATATAAAAATAGTGAAATCATGTATAAATCTTCATGTTCTTCAAAGATTTTCTAAATGTGTCAATTGAATAAAAAATAATTTCCTGCTTTAAAATAACTATTTCATCATCTAAACTAGAATAGCTAAAGTGATGATATTTAGGCCTCTTCTTCTTCTCCTCATCTAAACTTCCTTCTTTACTACCAAAGTCACCATCATCAACTTTAATCTTATTATCCCTGAACTCAATATTTTGATCACCCATATATGACTCACTTATAGTAGGCAACTCTTCTTTTATAAAAAGTTCATATATATCTTCAAAAATTTCTTCGCTTGATTATCCTAAATTAATGATATCTATTGATTATCTTTGATTGTATAACATGTCATCTGAATCATTTGATCAACTTTAGTGTCTACTAGAATAGTTGGATATGATGGTGCATTTATAGGTGGATTTGTAGGCACATCTATAGGTGCTAAAATGGGTGGATATGTGGATTAACTAAGCCTACATCCTTATCATCATCCTTAATTATTTGGAATATCTACTTTAGGGTCAATAAGTTTACACAATTTGGGATACTTCTCCCGATTTATATAAATCTCTATTGTCTTCATTTTCTTGCTTTAATTGCACCTATCAAGTTCCTCTCATCATTATCATTATGTAGTAGCCTCAAACTATTTTCAAACGATTCATGTAGGAATTCATAAATAAAATTATATACTTCTCCATGCCCTGACGTCTTAACATTAATCATAAAATCGACCAATGTAATCTTATTTATCTCATAACTAAAACAATCTTACTCTCCACCTTCGTATATCATTTTTGGTTTGAATTTGAAGCATTTATTATGTAAGCACTCAAACTTAATTCTTGGGTTTAAAATACTAGCTATTCTTCAAATAAAATTTATAAACAAAAAAATGAAATTATACTACCAAATAGATGCAAATTTAATATACTGCCAAAATGATGCAATTATGTATTGCATAACAAAATCATATACCATGTTTCTTTTTTTATAAATTATATAGCAGAATAACTTAGACAAATTTATATCCTTGTGAATTATTTATGAAAGTTTAGCCATTAGAGGACACTTAAAGATTAAGTGATGTAATTCAGTATATTTAACGCCAATATGTATGGCATACATTGAATGAAAATCCATATAAATGGCCTAGAATGAGATGTAATTTAGTAAATAACACAAACACAAACACAAACATTCATCATTCTTCTTGAATGAAAATCCATATAAATTGCCTATAGTTGTTGGAAGGAAGAGATTGACTTATAGTATGGTTGAGCTAGAAAATAGAAATAGTTTCAGGAGTTAAACAATTATAAATAACTAAACCTAAAAACCTCACATTAGTCTTAAACTACTATTTTCAACACTATAGAATTGTTTTAATTTTCTACTACCTATTGTAGAAGTATCAGGTTTTTTCTGAATAGGACAATTCATACTATGAGATGCTCAACTTAAGTACTTTTAGGTTCTTTATTCACAATAAGTATTTGGTATGCAACTCCAATCATTTCTTCTCAAACAACTTCTAAATATTACTAAAAGTAAAAACAAATTATAGGGACTATGTAAAATAAAAGAGAGGATAGGGTGTGATAAAACCATATATACTCATGAAATTTAACATAATTAGGGATACAAAACCGTAATAATATAAATGGGAATACATACTCGATTGAGAAATGGGGATACATACTCAATTTGAGACGTTGGGTTAAGAGAAATGAATATATGAAACTCTTATTCTATCAAAACAATAAAAAGGGAATTTATCCAATTATTTAAGAAGGGGTATAACAATAAAAAGGTGTTTACTAATAAGTTATTCTCCTGTCTAGTGATTTCTCCTCTAGTGAGTCAATTGACAAACCTTAGATTTACTCCCGATTGTATTTCAATAGATTTCTCCTCTTTAGTGATTCATTTAACAAACCTTAGGAAAATTATAATTCCCAACATTTTTCCTCTTCTTTATTCTCCTATACTTTATGCAACATCATATGAGATATAAAAAATAGCATCACGTAAAGTTGTAAGTTGTATGGGTTGAATAATCCATAAAACATCTTGGTTAGGTGGCATAGTAGTGCCATATTCCTAATACAATCCCAAATTTGTAATTGAATTTAGGATTTTTAATGGACATTGATGGTAAGGGATGAGTGTTAGAAAAACAAAACCATAAAGGGGATTATTGATGGCTTTTAAAAATCAAGGAGCATTTTGATAGTTTATTAAACCGTAGGAAGGTCCAGTAAGTTTAACTAAAAAACTAAATAACACCACACTAATAACCTTGATGGCCACTAAATCAGAACCTAAAACTTAACTTAGAAAACTCAAAGCAAGGCTTTTAGAATATCCTCCACTTAAAGAACAAGTTTAGACTAGTGTTGTGAGGGGACTTTACAAATATTACAAGGAGTATGAGCTACTTATTGTGTAAGAAGAAGAGTCATAAAAAAAGGATGGCATGAAGTATTGATAAAATGATATCTTGTTAAATTATTTGGAATTATCTCTTTTGTTTTGGATATGTTTTATTTCTTAAATAGGAAAATTAATGTTTGTTTTGTTTTAGGAGATGAAAAGTGGATATTGCATCAAATTGGGACATTATTGGTGATAACCACGAATTTTGGATAAAATGAAAAGATGAGTGCAATGGATAAAGGTTGTTTTGTTTTAGGAGATGAAAAGTGGAGATTACATCAAATTGGGATATTGTTAGTGATAATCACAAAATTTGGATAAAGTGAAAAGATGATTACAATGGATAAGGGACGATAAAGTCTGATGCTAGATTTACTCAAAGAGTTGAAGTTTAAGTAGGAGACTTCTTGCTATCCCAATCATGAAGAGATTGAGATTTGTTTTAGATAAACACCTTTGCAAGATAGGATAAGATTATGTTTAGAGGGAAAAATGCTATAAAAGGGGCGTTCCCCACCTTCCTAAAGAATGAATCATTCTCTTATTACTTTTCTCTCAATTCTTCATCTTTCTTCTATCTTAATGTTTCGAAACTCTAGTTGTAACCTTGTAAGGTTTTGTTCTAAACTTTTATTTATGTTTTAATTCCAGTATTTCTTACTTTGTATTCTTATATTTCATTAATAATTAATATTGATTGATCTGTCAAATTAATTTAATGCTGATTATTATATAGCTATCCATGAATTCAATGATTCATAATTGTCATGAAGGATTGGTACAAGTAGCAAATAGGTTATTTATGAATTTGCATATTTAACTTATGATAAACAAGGAAACTAAGTTGAATAACTACAACTATCTCGATTATTTAATTTAGTCTTTTTCACTAAGCTTATTGCTATCATTTATTTGATATGGAATGCTATCATATCTGGTCAATAGATGGTAAGTTTTAGTTTGGATGCTGAGTTTAAACTAATTAATTTAAGAAAGTTTGAGACTTATTATAGTTATCCTAATCTATTTCAGACTAACAACTTAAATTGTAACAAATATTCTTTTTAGGCCAATGATCAATGTTATAATTAGATGAAATCTTTTCCTTGAATCAAAGTTTAGTAATCTTGAATTTCTTCCTTTTATATTCAGTTAATTTATTTTAATTCTTTGTTAATTTTAGTTAATTAATAAAAAATATCCACTTTATTTTATTATTTGAAATTAAGAAACTAGTGTTTAGTTCTCTTGAGATTCGACTTGGATCTACGACTACTACAAAAAGTTGGAGAATCAGAATAAATTTTAAGGGCTTCGATAACCCAACCAAGTATAAAGCCTTTTATAGGAACTATCAAGTAACTTTTTGGCTTATATCATCTATGAATCTAATAATGTTATATCTACATCAAGTTTTTGATGGCCGGAAACTTCTAATTATGTTGCTTTCACAATGCAAGGATTCATATCAAGGAGACAACTAACTAAATATAAGTTAAATCTAATAGTTGGCAATACTTAATAAGTTGATGTAATTAATAAGAGTTATTTGTTTAAATCTTAAAGCTTAGCTTTATTTTTATTTTATATAACATGTTTTATATTCGTCTTTTTGATGTAACTTGATCTATGTATCTACTTTGAATAAAGAAGACTATAGTTTTGTAATTAAAAACTCAAGTGTACAATTATAATTTTTTATTGAACATGTTAGCACAACTTTATTTTCTTAATTTATATAAAATGAGTAACTTATGAAGAATCTATACTTCGTCTATTTTTGAAAAGGTTATTAAGAAAAGACCTTTGATAAAGACAAAAGCCATTAATTTTGTAGCATAAAAGATCATGTCTCATCTTTAGAGAAAGAATTAAAAGGTTTATTAAGAAAAACATCCTTCAAAATCTTGATTTTGATGATTTAGACACACGTATTGATTGTTATAGAGATAAGTTGACCTAAATAAAGAAAAAGAGGTCGACTTGTCGTACTAATTTTTAAAGATAATTCATATTAACACCTTTGGTCCTTATTCACTCACTATTTGTAATTTTAGATATTTTATGACTTTTATTGATAATAATAATTATTATTAATTTGTTATTGGCTAAAGAAAATTTTAAATTTATTAATAAATTTAAGATATTAAATATGAAAGTTGACAATCAATCAAAAAAGATTTATCAAAATTGTTAGGTCTAATCATGAATATTATAATAAATATTGTATTTTTAGACAAGAAAATGACTTGTTTGCCAATTGTTTAGAAAGTATAATAGAAAGACTATGTTTTCATCCTTTTTACAACTTAAGACGTGTTTACTATATACTAAGTAGTCATGAACAAAATGATGTGATCTAAAAGCAAAATAGTTTCTTAAAGGATATGATGAGGAGCATACATATCATGACTAACCTTCCATATTACCTTTGGGATAAGGCTATTCAGATTGGTTCATACATTACAAATAGATTCCCAAGCAATTTAATACCTAAAATGCCTTTTGAGTTGTGAAAAGTATGAAAACATAGTCTTACTCATATTCGTGTTTAGGGTTGTCCTACTAAGATATGTCTTACTCATATTCGTGTTTAGGGTTGTCCTACTAAGATATGTCTGTATAATCCTTATGAAGATAAATTTCATTATTGTTCTACTTGTTACTATTTTGTAGATTATCCTAAATATTTTAAAGGCTACTTATTTTACTATAAAGATTGTGGATCCAAAATTATGGAATCACAAATAACTTTGTTTTTATAATATGATATTTGTGATGAGGTTGGTCCTTCTCACGTTTTAGATGATATCAAAGTTAATACTACAGTTTTATATTCTTCATCCATTTTGTTAGAATTAATGAATTTTATACCTAGTGTCACCATAGTTTATGACTAGGAACTAATACATACATTGAATGTAGTTTTTGTAAAACAAGATCATGCCAATCAAGTTCAATTAAAAAGATCCACTAAGGTGAGGAGACATGTTATATCATCTTATTATGTTGTTTATTTTAGTGAGAATGGTTAGATGTTGTTGATCTATTTACCTTTTTATGTTGTTTTTGGTCCTCATACAAATTTATAGTAGGATATAATCAAGGATGAAATGAAGTTTATAAAGCATAATTAGGTATGAGAACTTGTTAATTTACCTTAATATTGTAAACTAATTAGTTGTAAATAGGGCCTCTAAGATAAGATTGAGTAGTTTAAAGATAAATTAGTTGCCAAAGGTTTGACTTAGAAAGAAGGGACAAACTTTAATATCATTTTCTCTCTTATATTTTCCAAAGATGCATTTAAAGTGATTAAGGCAATAACAGCTTATTAAGATATGAAGTTACATCATATGGATGTTAAAATTGCATTCTTGGTAGAGATCTTTATAAGGAGGTACGTATGGTACAACTTGAAGAATTTCAGGAAGATGATAAGAGTCATATGGTATGTAAATTGAGAAAATAATTATACAAATTAAAACAAGCTTTTTGTCAGTGGTACTTGAAATTTGATGAGTAGTCACCTTATTTGGCATTGTAGTAAATAAAGTTGAATGATTCTTCTACTATAAATTTAGGGGGAGTAAGATCTTTTTACTAATTTTAAAAGTAGATAATGTTTGCTTGTACCAAGTGACTTGACTATGTTACAGAAGGTAAAGTATATGTTGGCCAAATTTTGACATGAAGGATCTTCGTGAAACATCTTTCGTCCTTAATATTCAAATTCACCGAGATAAATCTTGAGTCCTTTTAGGCCTCTCTTAGAGAGCATACATTGAATGTTTGTTAAAATGGTTTAATATAAAAAATTATAAACCTTATGCAGTATTAATTTCTCATAGAGAGCGATATTATATTTGACACAATATCCAAAGTATGAAATAAAAAGAGAGACTATGAATAATGTTCCTTATTATAATGTAATAGGTAAAAACTTAATGTATGCTTAGGTTTATAATAGACCAAATATTGCATTTATGGTTGGACTATTATGTCCATTATTGGAATGTAGTTAAATGAGTTTTGAAATTTCTTAAAGGAGCAAAGGATTATATACTGATATAAAGTGGTGCCAAGAAATTAGATTTGATTGGGTACACAAATTCTTACTTTGCTACATATCTATCAGACAAAAGTTCACATTAGGTTATATCTTTATGCTAGTAAATGATGTCATCTCATAGAAAAGTGCCAAGTTAGACACTTGTGAACTCTTTTACTATGTATGTAGAGTTTTTCACATGTTACAAGGCTATTTCACTTACAGTTTGGTTAAAAAAATTAATTTTTGAACTGCTTGTGATTGAAACTAATTATATCTGATTATGTTGTAATAATCGTTCTATAGTGTTGTTCAGTAATAACAATACAAGTATTATTGTAACACCCTACTCCCGCAAGACCCGAACCTGACATCGAAGGTGATATTTGAGTTCGTGCCCTGCGAGGGTGGCGTGTTACATCACTCGGTATAAATTTTTTGTTTTTTTAAAGCACAAGCACAAACATACACTATTGCCGGTAAATTACAAAGACCACGCGGACCCTTTCAAATATACAAATCAATTAGTAAGGTGTACAAACTTTTATACAGAAATAGGAAGACATTAATGCAGACGCGAACTGATCCCGACCCCTTCTCTTACTCACATGCAGGCGCTATACGCCCGTTGCCTAACGATGTATTCTTCTGAGTCCTGAAAAATAAGTGCAAATTTTGAGTGAGTTTTGCGAACTCAGTGAGTGGCCATCATCGATGGTTCACCCAGTTATTGAACACAATATTCACATAGCACACTTTATTTCATAGTGTATATTCACAATATTTTACATTCACACCTTTACAGAATTCCACATTCACATTATTCATATTCGATATTTCTACTATGCAGATGCAATACACATGAGACTCATTTTTTATTTATTATTTTGCTGTGACCAAGTGTCTAAAATGTCCCTTATAAGGCTCATTAATAACTGTCCCTTATCTGTTGGTGGATACAGGGCTCATTAAACGTTGAGCCTGAGGCTCTGAATTATTTATAAGCTCTTTTTCACTCGTTGAGCTTAAAACTCTGATCGGTGGCGACTCTGGTCACAACAACCATTATAATTTCATGCACTTATGCCATGTGATGCATCAGTCACCTCCACTCATTTTCACATATTATCGACACGTATCAATCACATCACAATGATTTCAAAATTTCATATTGATCAAAAATGTCATATGATCAAATAAGCAACACTTTTATTTTTCACATAAACATAAGGCATTTCATGTTGGGACCCGGTCTGGGAACCGGATCCCAACCGAAAACAAAGAACGAACAAAACGAAAGGGAATAGAAACGGAAATTTCGCATCGAAATTTTGAATCGTAAACAAAGCGAAAGCTAGCGAAACAAAAAACGA
>JANJEY010000005.1:73405886-73428040 GCA_024703695.1 Erythroxylum cataractarum
TTTGCACGATGGTTCGAGAGATATGTAAGTTATTGCTTACAAATATTCTCATCATTGTATTATAAGATTTAAGTGTTGAAATAAAATTATACTCATTGACTGTATGTTCATCGACGGTTTATCATAAACCATCGGTATACATACCAACGAAAATGTTTCTCTTCATTGGTAAATTTATTGACGGATGTAACTTTCCGTTGCTAAATTTTCAGATGAAACGGAAATTCCGTCGGTAAAGTTACCGACCTCGCATTTCCCAACGAAATTTGTTGGATGTAATTTCGTGGTCAATTAAATTTAAGTTGGAATGAAATCTTTTATGATAAATTGACTCAAACCATTAGGTCAGCACAAAATATCTGTGCTTCTTAGTATAAATAGGAGAATGTTAGAAAAACAATTAAGCATTGACCCTACCAAATATGAAGATACGTATCTGTCAGAAAAAGAAATGATGGAAAGTAAGGATCAAAGATTTTCCGCCTTGCATAGAAAATGAATAAATTCAATTTAAGAAAAGCTCATAATAAGAATATGAGAATAATCAATGCATATAAACATGACATCATATAAAAAGGGTGTCAGTGAGTCTCGGAAGTGTGCCACTCTCTCATTTCACGAATAGTCGTTAATCACAAATCAGCAAAGCAGCATATCGACAATGGAGGCCAGGTGTTCGACGAAATGGGTGGCGTTTGTTACAATGGTACTATTGGTTGCTTCATGCCATGCAAGCGAAGAAGTGCAAGACAAACAAGACTGCATAGTTACATGCATGCAACAGTGCACTGATTTGCCCAATTTATGCCAGGACTGTTGTAACAACAAGTGCAGTCCACAACCTCTAGCTGCTCGTCGGATCATAGGCATAGAACGTCGTTTCGCCAAATGTTAGAAAGATTTCGGTTTGTAAGTGTTTGGTCTTTAATTTCCAAACACAAACTCAGTTTAAATAAAAGAAAACTACAATTTTTTCATCAAGTGTTCAATTTGATAAGAAGACTCTTTTAAGTTAAATTTTATTTCATTTTTATAGTTAATTACATAAAATTGAAAATGAGCAAATGCAAATTAAAATGCTAAATTAAACCATGGTTAGTTATTTTCATTGAATTCCTACAATTTAATAAGTGTAGAAAATTCCAACACATGAATTTGATTTCTTAAGCATTCAACAATGGATGGTGGTACCCAAATCACCATGATTCTTTCGTTCACATGATTCTTTGGCATTGCAAAGATGTGATTTTCTTTTAGAAGTGCATATACTCGAAACCAAACCAATTCCATTCGAACCAAACCACATAAAATCTAATCAATTCAAATTTGATTTCATCGTTTTGGCATTTCTACTATTTTTCAAGCTCGGAGACATGACATCTATACCCATTGTTTGATCCTGCGAAGCGTCGGTTTTGGGGAGTCCGAGGCTTCTACTAAGATTTTCGGAGTTGTCAGGATTTTCTCAAGCAAAGAACCGCCTAGACACTGAGACGTATTTGAAGCCGCTCAAAGAAGCGGACTTGGACTCGGAGTGGCAGCCTCTCAATTTGGGCTGCACGGGGTAGTGGCCTCAGGTGATAGCTTCCGACAAACCGATGATTCTGCAAGTTTTGTTCTGGTTGGTCCAACGTATCAAAAGGTTCTTCATAAGGTGTTGATGACTACAGACCAACAGAAAGAACTATTAGCTAATAATTATATTCTACTTCAATTTTACTAAGAATTCTAACTAATCTAAAGAGTGGAGCTCAAATGGATACATTCGAACACTTTTTGTTAGCTCTTATTCGGGGACTGCACCTAGTTCGATCCACCGATCACATACGAAACACCTTCTGACCGGTTGATCATAACAAGCATGTCAGAGCAGGAATTATAGTGTATAAGACGGTCATCAAGGATACAAGATTGAACTGAAAAGAAGAGTTCATATAAGCATCAAATGGGCATGACAGATTCCATCATCAGTGGCCTGACATAGTCAGGAATGGTAGCAGCAATAGCTTCACATTTATCTGTTGCGGAATCTCATCAAAAAATCCATCTACTATTGCCACCGTTTTAGTGTACCAGTCCCAATCAATATATTGCCTTTCTTCCACTATACAGAGAAGATCCTTGGTTGATTGACATGAAATGGTGAAGGAGCATAACACCGTTTATGTCATAAAGGGTGTACACATATATGTACATTGGTATACAAGGAAATCGAAATGGCACAGCCTGTGTAAGACTATTTTATGTCTCATGCATTTTATTGTATTGAGTCTTATGAAATACATCCAAGATAATAATTATTGAGTATTATTGACTGGATCTCAATTAGGTCAGAGACCTTTTTCTTCACTTTTCTTTCAAATCAATTCGACATCTCAAGAAGAAGCGATATGAATACGGGTACGTAAAATAATTGTCGATCTTATAATTGTTTTACAGCCTGTACTGTTCCAGTGGAGCTCTAACTTTCTTCTCCAAATGGGTACAAATGGGTCATCTCTTTTACTGAAAATTCACAAGTGGACTTCTAACCAACCCATTTTACTTGAAACTAATTAATAAATTCTATTCAAACCACTTCTAACCAACCGTTTTATTTAAAATTAATTGTTCCATACCACCAGACAAACTTTCAATTTTTTAGGTTACAAAGTTTAAGGTGCTACTTTTTCCTACGTATCTAATGTAATCTCATTAAAATTCTTTTTCTCCGGTCGATTTGACTGATTCGCTCCTGTATGTACGTCGCAGCACAATTTTATGTATTTAGAACTGAAGTTGGTTAGAGTAACTCATTTAATTCAACGTAAAAAATATTAAAGAGTTTGTAAGTGGTAAGAGATAATTATTCAATTGACTAGTTTTAATTATTTTAGCAATGATTGACTTAAACTCAATTTTTATTAATGGACTCTATAATCTACCTATATTAAAAATTCTAATATGATATCAGAGTAAGTTTTATCCAGATTATTACTTTTTTTGTTATCTGTTTGAATGTCTAATCCCAACAATCCGATCTAGTTATCACTGCATTTATTTTAAGTGACAATTAAATGTTCAGGCCTAATTGTAATTGAGATGGATCGTTAAAATATCTCATATTGACTAAGCATAAAAATATTAAAGAGTTTATAAATAGTAAGAGTCAGCTATCTAAATAACTAGTGCTAGTTATTTTGGCAACAGTTGACCCAAGTTCAATTCTTGTTAATTGACTTTACACTCTACCAATGTTAAGAATTCTAATGCTAAGATTTGTTAGCTTCCTGTGCTTGTTGATTCGAATTAGTATAAACTAGCATTGGCGAGTCTTTGACATAAAGATTGATCAGTCTCTATGATTTAGAGTTGTCTAAATTAAAATTAATAAATAATTGAAGCATCTTTATGATATAATTAAATCATTTTATACTTAACTTTTTTTAATATTTCATTCTGATTTCCGTATTGTACAAAACTAAGATACGTAAAAATACACTCATGATTTTGTCAATGTAGTGTATGACATTGAATGGCCAGAAACTTACCTGATCCAATACGAGTTATATCTGCATATCAAAAGCTAAATGAGATGCAATATCTCTTTATACTATACTGTTTTCGCCCAAATTATATTTGTATAATATCTACTTATGTTATACGGACTCAACTACATTACTTACTATTTAAGATTATTATTAAAATAATCTCAAACTTTACACAATTTTAAAATGTTAATATGAACTCTAAAACATAGCATTAAAATATTATAACTTTTAATTTTTAATACAAATAATAAGACGTTAAATTTTTCATTAATATAGATAATATGACAAGTCACTTCATAATAATATTTTTGCAACATATTGCATTTGTGCTGCGAATAAATTTTATTATTTAATAAATTAAAATTTTCAAGAAATTATTTAATAATTATGAAATAAAATATGTGTAAAGAATGTATAATTATTTTAGAATTTCTTATATTATTAATTTATTTTGAAATTAAGTATGTAACATAAATATAATAGGTAATAGTCGTGTGAGAAAGTCGCATCATTTATATTAAGAAAGAATTTAATATCGGACTATTTTAGCAAACAAATAAACAATTGAAATATTTTAATATCATTTCTTAAACTTCGAGTTATTAATTTATTATTCTAATAGTTTTTGCCGTACTTATAATTTACATGACTAAATTACTTTTTATGTATCATAAATTATGAATTACTTTATATAAATAATATAAATTAATATTAATTATGTTCATCACATTGTATATCAAACTATAATATATGTTTATGAGTTTTCAACATGTTTATGACATAAACGTATATTATAGTTTTCAACCTTTTTTGTATGGATTTAATTACGTTATTTTGATATTATTTTGATATATCATAAATTATTTGTTGATGACGACTTTCAAACATACTTCCATGCATCATATTGGGGGAAAATGTAAAACTCACGCTAAGGCCACGTACCTCTACGCAGAACGAGTTGTCTGTCTGCACCCATTTTTCAGCTATCTCATCAAAACCTTGGAGACCAAAGGCGAGTAGTTGAGAGTGACTACACATGACGTATTTGGCGCATGTAAAATGGACGGCATTGGTATTCTTTTTTAAGGGATAAAAGTATAGCTGGTTGAGTGAGAACTGAGAGGAAGAAGCTGAAACAGTGTCAGGACTCAGGACTCAGGATTGAGGAACAGAGATATGGAATTGAAAGGTGTCAGAGATGGAGCCTCCAGCTGGTCAGTGACAAGCGTAAGTATAAATGTTATTGGACCCCTCCTGAATGCGACATGAAAATACGTAACTAATGTTCTAAAATTTGGACCGGTAATTAAATCAGTGATTTTATTGATTACCGGTTTGATCGGTTCGATCGGTTTAACCACCGGTCGAACCGGTGTAACGTAATAATTATGCAATAATTATATTTAATTATATATAATATTAAAAATATTTAAAAATTCAAAAAAAATTAATAAATAAATAAAAAAATAATAAAAATTGCCAAACCTGTCCGACCGGTTCATACCGGGTCAATTGAAGACCGATTTTGGGACATAAACCGGACCGGACCACCGACCGGTCACCGATCGGACCTGCCGGTCCGGTCCGAGTTTCATAACCATGTATGCAACTAAGGGATTTGTAACTTTGTATTTTAGACGTTTCGCTCTTAGTCGAACAATTTTATCATTATAGATGTCTTGAAATTTATCACTAGAAATTGGTCTATTGTTCATCGACATGTATATCAAAAAAGCAACAGATGCGTCGACTGGTTCGCTATCTAGACAAGTCCAGTAAACATTGGTATCACCTATTTTGATGTTTCACCCCAAGTGCCTTCCTCTCCTTTTAGAGGATTTGTCGGGCGCTATTTCCCTGTCTCATTTAGTATTCTGTGTATTTTTCTCTTTATACCAAAAAAAAAAAAAAACTTTCTATTTTAGAAAATTAAAAAAGAAATCTAAAACATGAGCATTCAATTTAAACAGAATTAGATTTTTTAAGTGTCAATGTCCTTGGGCCTTGTGGGTAATGCCTTCCCCCCCCATTTTCTGCCCTACGTTTGTTTTGTCTTGTAGCTGTCAGCTTCGTACTCGTATGAATGATCCTTTTTGAGTTAGAAAAATTTAATTAGGGTTAATATACCAATTTAGTACTTCCTAAGCCTATTTATTTACATTATTAAATTTATAAATTATGTGAGTTGAATTAAATTATTTGATATGCTAAAATTAAAATTCAGATTCTTAATTATATTATAAATAAGTGAAACCTAACATTCAAGAAGATGCAAACCCATCCTCACTTTCAAGTCCATGCCCTCTAATTAATCAAGATTGCGAGAGACTAACTAAAGCAAACATTCAAATGGGAACATTAATTACTACGATGGACCCAGTTATACTGTGCAGAATGTGAATATCTGATGGGTGCTATCCTGTCTTTTCTCAACTATTTGTTATCATAATTGTAATAATTCGTAATTGCAATATAATTTAAGGTGAATTAGTTGAAGGTTGATTTAAAAAACTCTTAAAATTTACTCAATTTTGCAATTTTAATCTGAATTTTAAAAATGACAATTAAATACTTAAATTTTTTATTTTTTTTAAATTTTAACTTAACGTTAATATTTTCGTTAACATACACTTGTAATCGTCATACTTAATGAAATTTAATAAATTAAGTTTAACTAAACTACGTCTTTTTGATATTAAAATCTCTAAATTAAACTTTATCATTTCAGTTTGAGACGACATCGATAATCTAACAATTTAAATGAAGCCTCAATTTGTCATCTTATACTCCTTTTTTTTTTGTGCGATATCGTAATTTAGTCAAACCTAATAAAGTTTGACATGTATAAGTATTTAAAATTTTTATTTTATGTGACAAATCACATCAACAATACTAATAAAATATTAACTACAGGATTATAATTGAAAAAATTAAAAAATTAATTACTTTTTTTTAATTCAAGATATAAATACAAAATTAAGTAAAGCTTGAGATTTTTTTAATTAACTCATTAGTGTAATATATTACTGATATATCTCTTAATTTTTAAAAACTATTAATAATCTTTTTATAATTTGAATTTTGTAATACATATTTGTTTCTCTCTGCCGTAAATTTTTATTACAAACTTCAAATCGATATTGTGTTATATCATCATATATTGAAAACAAAATTACTTAAAAATTTAAATTAAAAAAACGATGACAGAATGAAAAGTGTCATAAAATCAAATTTATAAAAAAATTATTGATAATTTTAAAAGTCATAATCACATTAATAATATATTAAATAAATAAATAAAAGGTCTCCTTCAGTAAAAATCCAAATTTGACACGGTACAATTTGATCACAAATGGAATCCCGCATGTCTGCCAGATGTAAAACGAACAGTTTTTTAGTACCGTATTGCCTTCCTGCCATATGCTTACAAAGGACACGTACCAAACTATTTGAACTATTTCACTATAGGATCACCTCGACGTCCCATAATTGGACGGGACACTGTACTGCAAGAATTAAGGGATTGATGTAACTAGACACCATATTGAAACAAGATTTGAGAACAGAATAGGACGCCCCCTGAACCGTCACATTTAATCGTACTAATATGTTCCATCAACTTTGTTGAAAGTTTTTTTATATAATCTTTTAATTCCTTACGGATTCCCAATTTTATTATAAGATATTTAAATTAATATAAAGCTTAATTAAAATAAAATATTATTAATTGAAAATTAAATAATTAATTTTGATTTATAAAATTTTATTAATTTACAAAAATTAACGGTTTAAAAATTTCTTTTTAATTATTACTTATATTTTTATTAAAAAAACTTAATCAATGGTAACAATTTGTGTAACATAACATTTGTTTTAATTGGGCCACGTAATACATTTTGACATTAATGTGTACGGATAGTTATTTACTTGTGGATTATGAGAATTGAAAAAAATTATATATGAGAAGTAGAAAATTATTTGTTGTCTTATTCCATTTATATTTTCTAAGGTTTTGGTAATAGTATGAAATTAAATGCGTTGGACCATGTAATAATTACTCATGAATGGAGGGTGGGAGTCCACAGAGGTAGACAACTATTTAATGTTGGGGGTGGGGCACACGAGGGTTGAATTGTAATGAGTTTTTGAGTTCAGAGTTGTAATGATGATGCTCCAAAGAGTCCAATGTGAAATTGGGGTGGGGTCAGAGTCACGTTCTGGTTTTGTTCTCAAGTCTCAACAACAGCTACGGCTTCTGTTTGGATCTCATCCCTCCGTAACCATAACAAAAGGGCGTAGGGTCCATTTACAGTTGCAGCTAATGTTCTGGTTTTTGGTTCGTCAGTCCTTTTCATTGTCCCCTTCCAAACATAGTTCTCAGTTTGGCCCTATGTTTTATGGTACATGACCCACGTCAAAAGTCATCACACTCACACTTATCATCTTCTCTTTTTTTTTTTAAAAAAAAAAAACTATTAATAATCTTTTTATAATTTGAATTTTGTAATACATATTTATAATTCGAAACACATGCAACTATACTCAAGAGTTTTAAATGTCATAAAATATTTATTATATCAATTATTTATATTGGATTCTTCCGTAAAATTTTAATTTGTATCTTCAATATCCATCACCATAAATAGTATAGAGATTAAGATATTAGAAAATGTCAAATGATTAAATTAAACATAAAAATATGTTATGTTTAAATATTCTTTTAATATAAAAAAGTATTTTAAAATGATTGCTAATTTTTATACTAATCTTAATGAATAAATTTATTGAATTAAAATTAATCAATTAAAATTTATCTGCACATTATTTGACATTAAAAAAATATTAGTGCCATGTAATCCTAATACTAAAATCAATACAAAATTTCAATGTCTAAAAACCGAATCAGAAGTTAAATCGATTAAACCAGAGATTTAAAGTTTAAAAGGTTAATCGGATAATCATAAAATAATTTGAAAGATTAAAAAAATTAAAGAATTTAAAATATGATTGAAAGAAAATCTTCTTGTCATTTGCAAATATTGAAGTTTAATTAAAACATTGTTAAATAAAATTAATTAATTATAGTTTGCAAAATTTATTAATTCACAAAAAATTGACTGATTAATTAATAAATTGATCAGTTTTTAACAACAAAAATTATCAAAATAAATCTAATCGAACAAAAAATTTGAACAGTTCAAAATTTTTACAATTGATTAAGTTTTTTAATGACGGCAAAAGTTCACTATTTATACCATTAACCATTAGTAACCTAAAGCAAAAGTATAAACAAAAAAGATACAGTTCAAGTTTATAAAAAATTCTATATATATATATATATCCGCGTGTGTGTGCATTGGAAGAAATTATTAACACCTTTCAACATTCACCTTCATGGCCCCAAGTTCTCGTAATTTCTCTTTAAAACCCAAACAACTTGTGGTCCACTGCTTGTTTTGATTCTTTGAACAACCACACGCTTCCAAACTAATAGTTAGGATACACGACTCCGACTGTCACTGCCTCCTGTTGATTGCGAAATTGTGATCTTGATATTTCAAAATATGACAAATTTTGGAAAAAACAACAAGAAGTTAATAGGAAAAGACCCGTAGAATAGAAAAAAAAATGGTTAAATTTTAAATGTTAAGGCTTTTTTTTAATGTAAAATTGTTGTTTTGTAATTTGGGAAAATAAATTTCTTTATTTTTACACTAATAAAATGAAAAATTATAGTTTAATTCCTGAAAATAAATCGACATTGTTCATTTTGATTAATTTGCAAAATATGATAATTATTTTACACAAGTGAAATTGTAAATTATTTAAAAATAATAACACCATGAAGATGTGAAATTTAAGCAAATACATTATTGAAAGAAATATTAAATTTTGTTGTTAATTTAGTCTCAATCGGATTCGTACTCAACCCGACTTCAACCATGACCCGATAGGTTCCAACAAATTTGATTTATAACTTACCTATAACTCGATTAATTCGAGCCAAAATTTGGTTGAATAAAGCTGGGTCAAATTTATCAGGCTAAAATTTTAATTGACTTTGCTCTATTTAATAAAAAATAAATTTATTTATTTTTACACTAATAAAGTAAAAAATATATTTCAATTTCTGAAAACAAATTGATATTTTCCATTTTGATTAATTTGCAAAACATGATAATTATTTTACACAAGTGAAATTGTAAATTATTTAAAAATAATAACACAATGAAGATGTGAAATTTAAGCAAATAGATTATTGAAAGAAATATTAAATTTTGTTGTTAATTTAGTCTCAATCTGATTCGTACTCAACCCGAATTTAACCATGACCTAATAGGTTCGAACAAATTTGATTTATAACCTACCTCGATCAATTCGAGCCAAAATTTTGTTAAAAAAAGTTGGGTCAAACTTATGATGCTAAAATTAACAATCTAGTTGACTTCGCTCTATCTAATTATCTTCGAAGCTCCAACCTTTTCTAGTTGACTACTTCCTGGCTTTTAATACAGGTGTGTGCAATTAATAATCGGCAAAAACCACGGAATGATACGATACCTTTTAACTTTTAATCTTTTATAATTGTTTTGTCCTTTTTAATAAATTACATTCCATTAATATAAATTTCTTTTATTATTTTATAACAAGAAAACATGGGATAGCTACTCTTTAAATGTTTCCAAGATAAACTGTTTATATATCAATTATGTATTTTATGTAAATTATTTAAAAAATTATTAAATTAAATGAAAACAAAATATATTATTTAAATAATAATTGTAAATATTTTAAAATCACTATAAATATTCAAATTTAAGATCATTAATTTCTTAAATAGTATTTATTAATAAATTATTAATAAAAATTCTATCATTTTATTTAAAAAATAATTTTAAAATTAAATATTTATTTTAATTATATTTTAGTTATTAAATCAAAAATTTTAAAATTCATTTATTTTGAAGATATTTTAAATTTAATTACATTTATTAGTAGTTTGAGCTAATTTTATTTTACTTAAAAAATTTAAACTATTCATTAATTTAATATAATATTAAATAAAAATATTCATAATTCTTATTAATATTTAATATACATTCAGTTTAGTTAATAGTAAATCAGATTATTAAAAAAAGAGAACTAAAATGTAAAATCTATTTTTCTGTGGTTTAAAAAAATTAAAAACTCAATCGAACGTTGCTTTTACTTGAAAACTAAAGTAAGAAAACCCATAAGAGTAAATGAAAACAAACAAATACTCTTAATGGTATTGTTATTATTATTAATATTGTTAGTTTTATTATTATTAGTTTTATTTTAATTCAGTATATATTTATATATTTTTGTTATTTTATTATTAATTCTATTTAGTATTGTTGATATTTATTATTATTATTAATTCTATTTCATTTATTTATGTATCTATTATAATTTTAGTTACATGGAAAATTTTTTCCGTACTATCTTTATCTTTTTTATAACTTACATTATTTTTATATTACCTCGTTTGCATATAAGTTGACTAAAAATAATTTTTTTATTATATACGAATAAAATTGCGTATTACCAAATTTCTCCCAATCTCGCATTATTTTATAATTTCAGTCTGAGTGATGGCGAGTTAAACAATTACTATGAACCACCCTTAAAAGGCAATTCTTTTAAGTTACATAATGTTGGTATTAGGGATATGGGAGCAGTCGGAGGAGTGGGGCAAAGGGAATAAAACTAGGAGTATTTTAAGTTGAAGAAATAATAATTGGGTGGAGAAGAATAGATGGTTGATATTTTATTTTTAATAGAAGACAAATGTAATAAAAAAGCAGAAGCCGACAGGTTCCTTAAAGATCTTTGTTGTTTTGCTGGCTTCTGAAGATAGACAGGGTTTCTTCAGATCCGAAGAAAATGGTAAGAAATCTAAAAAACGGTGTTAAATAATGGATAATTAAGTGAGGTAAATTTTGTATTTGTATGAAAGCAAGCGCACATACACACACGAAACAGTCACTTCTAACTACTGCTGTCACAGTACCAACTTGATCTTTTCTGGTTTTCTTTTTATTTATTTCTTTTTTGTTTGAGCTTGTCTGTTACTACAAATTAACAATAAAGATTGAGGCGTTTGAGTCCTTTTTCCTGTTCTTTCAGAGTGTATGTGTGTGTGCTTTTTGGATTCTTGCATGATCCAAAAAGTTGCTCTCTCTCTCTCTCTCTTCCTGTTTCTCTGCTGATCAGTGATGGCTTTTTTATCTGCTTCTCTGTCGGCCATCGATTTCTTTTGATTGAATCTTTTTGAACTGCATGAGGATTCACTATGATGGCTTTTTTACTTTTCCTGTGATTTCTTTCTTCATTTTGCTTTTTTGGAGCCTGTGTGACTCAAATGTTTCACCTTTCACCTCACAGGTTAAGAGGAAATTTGCCTAGTGTAGACTTCTGTATTTTCTGCTACTAATATCTGAAAGAACAGGGCTTTCTTCGTAGATCTTGGAATGAAGGATTGCTCTCTCTTTTTCTTGGGCGATTGACAAAACCATCTGTGTAAAGACTGGAAACCCAGTTCGATGTTTCCAATTTTGAGGTTGGAAGTCTTGTTAATTTTGGGTTGTTAAGCAACTAACACGTCGAATTCTCTGAAACCAAATTTTGGGTTCAGGAGAGGAGCACCTGGCGGAATTATATAGTTCTGGCATGCGTGATACTTTCTAAAGCAGTAAACTTTCATCCTCTGTTATCGTAATTCTTGGGAATACCAAGTTCAAGTTAGGAAGCTGTTTCAGCTTTGAATTTGTTTACTCCATCTGTGAAGTTAAAAGGCTAAGTTCTTCTCTACATCATCATATATGCTTTGTGAGGTAATAATCTTAAGTTGATTGTGCTTTATTAATTTCTTTCTTAAAGTGGTGCTTAAATCTGTTTGATCTATGCCGGTTTTACAGCACTTACTGAGATATAATCTACCAGTGACGGTTAAGGAGAAATCTTTATGTTCAAATAGTGTTGAAATGATTACGTTCATGGAATCGAAGGAGAAACTGAAAGAGATAGACAAGTGCTTGGACTCTCAGCTTTGGCATGCTTGCGCCGGCGGCATGGTCCAAATGCCTGTGGTGAACTCTAAGGTTTTCTACTTCCCTCAAGGCCACGCCGAGCACGCCGGTGGTCCGGTTGATTTCAGGACCTTACCTCGCCTCCCGCCATATATTCTCTGCAGAGTATCTGCTATCAAATTTATGGCCGACCCTGAAACAGACGAAGTCTATGCCAAAATGAAGTTGGTTCCAACTAATGGTAACGACCATGATTTGGAGGACCAAGAAGCTTTAGTGAACGGGACAGAATCTCAAGATAATAAGCCGGCTTCGTTTGCTAAGACTTTAACACAATCGGATGCTAACAACGGTGGAGGGTTCTCTGTGCCAAGGTACTGTGCGGAGACCATTTTTCCTCGCTTAGATTACACGGCGGATCCTCCTGTGCAGACCATTCTTGCAAAGGATGTCCATGGTGATACGTGGAAGTTTAGGCATATATATAGAGGGACGCCTCGGAGGCATCTGTTGACCACTGGTTGGAGTACTTTTGTGAATCATAAGAAGCTTGTAGCTGGGGATTCAATAGTTTTCTTGAGGGCCGAGAACGGGGATCTCTGTGTTGGGATTCGGAGAGCAAAAAGAGGGATTGGAGGTGGACCTGAGTCGTCATGGAATCCTGCTGGTGGCAATTGTGTTGTTCCTTATGGAGGGTTCGCTGCCTTTCTGAGGGAAGATGAGAATAAGCTCGGGAGAACTGGGAATGGTTCGAATGCGACCGGTGGTCTTGTGGGTAGGGCGAAAGTGAGGCCTGAATCTGTAATTGAAGCAGCAAGTTTAGCTGCGAAAGGGCACGCTTTTGAGGCTGTTTACTACCCTCGAGCGAGTACTCCAGAATTTTGTGTCAAGGCTTCTTCAGTGAAAGCAGCACTGCGGATCCGGTGGTGTTCAGGGATGAGGTTCAAGATGGCCTTTGAAACTGAAGACTCTTCACGGATTAGTTGGTTTATGGGAACAATCTCTGCTGTTCAGGTTGCTGATCCTCTGCGTTGGCCTGATTCACCTTGGAGACTTCTCCAGGTAACTTGCTGCTTTTAATCCCAATTTACTGTTGGTTTATTATCTGGGTCCTTCACTGTTATGTAGATTCAACATTGCCATAGCCTGATATCCATGAAATTATTGCTCCATCTGTCTAGTTCCGGGTTCGAGTTGTCCCTCTATGTTATCGCAGATTTCGTTTCATAACATGTGATAAGATTGAGCTTGAGCCAACTAGTTTAGATGACACTGTATTACATTTAAATATTTCTTTTTGTTTTTGGAGCAAGGAATGTTTTTCCATTGCCTTCAGATGATGAATCTGCTAGACTCTTCGGACATCACCATTTGATTTGTACTTCCAGGTTATCTATAATTGCTCAACAATTACTGTTCAGACACAGGCAGAGCTGTGGTATATTGCCTGGTTAAAGGACCTTAGTCTGAGCTTATGATTTTTACGACCTTAAACGCCTACATTTTAGTTTTTAGTTTCTATTATTCGATCCAAATGAATGGAAACTTCAAGTCTTATCGATTGATAGAGATTGTTGCATGTGTGGAAATGAGTCTTCTTTTTTCGGCCCGCCTGGCCAAATTCGATCAGTTCTCTGAATCTTTCTTATAAGTTGGGGAATTCTGATACAGGTTACATGGGATGAGACGGATTTGCTTCAGAATGTAAAACGGGTCAGCCCTTGGCTAGTGGAATTGGTATCTAACGTGCCGGCCATCCATCTTTCCACCTTTTCACCACCAAGAAAGAAGCTGAGGCTGCCACAGCACCCAGATTTCCCCCTTGATGGCCAATTTCCGTTGCCAACATTTCCCAGCAACTTCCTTGGGCCCAGCAGCCCTTTCGGTTGTCTAACTGACAACACTCCTGCTGGCATGCAGGGAGCCAGGCATGCTTATTATGGTTTACCTTTATCCGATCTTCACCTCAATAAACTGCAGACAAGTCTACTTCCGGCCGGTTTCCCACCAATACTTGATCATACTGCTGCACACAATAGAATCTCATATGGTCCAGTTGTTCCGAAGCCTAGCATGAGTGACAATGTTTCTTGTATTTTAACTATGTCACATTCTTCCCAGACTTCAAAGAAACCTGATGATGCAAAAACACCCCAGCTTGTACTTTTTGGTCAGCCAATACTTACTGAGCAGCAGATCTCTCTAAGCTGCTCAGCTGATGCAGTGTCACAAGTTCTTACAGGAAATAGTTCATCTGAGTGTAATTTAGATAAGGCCGCCAATTTTTCTGATGGCTCTGGGTCTGCCCTTCATCAAAAAGGCCGACCTGAACTTTTTTCTTGTGAAGGTTTACAATGGTGTAAGGATAGCCGCCAAGACACTGAGCCTTCTCTTGAAACTGGTCACTGCAAAGTCTTCATGGAATCAGAGGACGTGGGTCGCACCCTTGATCTCTCCTTACTTGGGTCATATGATGAATTGTACAGAAAAATGGCAGACATGTTTGGCATCAAGAATTCTGAGACACTGAGCAACGTGCTTTACCGAGATGTGACTGGCACTATCAAACATATCGGAGATGAACCATTCAGGTCATTTTTTGTTTCCTTTTTCTGTTATAAACCATTCTTTTGGGGCCTGTCATTTGTTGAATTCGCTTTAGTGGTGATCTGACAATGACAATGCTACTCATTTCCTGCAGCGACTTCATGAAAACAGCAAGAAGGTTGACGATTCTAATGGATTCAAGCAGTGACAATATTGGCAGGTAGATGAAGAAATAAGCTTCGTTTTCAAGTTGTACAGCCAGTTCCAGTACTAACCTTTTACTCTTCTTCAAGTTGTGGGAGGTGCTGCTCCAATATAATTCATTGGTCTTCCAAGCTATACTCTTCTTGTTTTTATCATTGTGGTTTTAGAAGCAAGGAATAAGTGAATTTTTGAGAACTTCCATCCATTTTCATATTTCATCCCAAGTTCCAACATTTTGCTGTCATTATAAGCTAGTCCCCTAATTCTCTGTCTTCCATTTGTAATTTTTTTTCTTCTTTTTGGGCAGTCAAGTCCGACAAGTAGAAGTCTTTTGAAGGACCTGTTGTTGTTTGTAAAGAATTTTCTTTTTCTGAATGGAACCCTGGTGAAGGGATTTCCAGAACATATAATGCAAATGCAAATGCCAATTCCTTATTCCAACAGTAACTTCTGAACCAGTAGCCCTTTCGGTGTTCCTGCCTTGTGTCTGTCTTGTCTGACTCCAAGAAAATGAAACCTTCCCTGTTGGAGTGGTAATTTGAATTTTGGAGCTGCTAATCATACAAGATTTGGTAAGATTATTAAGTATTATTATTATTATCATTAATTACTCCCATTGCAGAAAGAATGGAGACATGAAATCCCGTGGCTGTCTTCGACTTGGACGCCCCAAGTTTTGGTTGGAAATTTTGGAATCATTCTCAGATGTCTCAAAGTCATAACCAGTTAGAAAAAAGAAGCAAACAATAAAAATACGTTAAGCAAGAGGATTATGAATGCATAATGTGATTGTTCCGTGCATGACTCTCCAAAAGCTAGGTGGTTAGAGGTCTAATCAGAGCTTACACCATATAAATAGGCTGAGTTGACTTATACCCTTCCGAGGGTATCGAACATATCAGATGTTTCACACGACAACAGATTCTCGATTGACATACATATCTGCGCACGATACTCTGCTAGTAACCTACTGCCACATGTAATCACCAAAATTAATAACACATCTAATCAAATTCCAGAAAAGCAGAAGTCCACACCACCACATGACAATCTCTTATTAATAAACGGACATGCCATCCTCAGTTGTTTACGTAACATTAGAAAAATCCAATTCAGTTTGGCATTGGGATTGTGAAAACTTATTGTCAAAGACAAAGTCAATAGCTTTGTTTTCTTTCTGTAAGAGAAGAAACAAAACCAGGTTAAAGCAGTAACGTCCAAAGAGAGTAGGTGATTTAGGTGAATCCTGGAATATGGAAACTAGGCAGCTGAAGGAAGACTAAAACACATTCTCTATGATAATACAGTACACAAACTTCTAAGAATCCTACTCAGCCACACGTGAGCAAGTGTGGACCCTAGAAGTGGGTGGTTTTGTTTATACTTTTCTTTGTTTGCTAAAACCAAGGTAATAATAGATTCACGTGTGGCTAACGTAAGCAGATAGAAAGTCTTTGAGTGAATGAGAGAGTCAAGTCGCATGTGTTGCGGCGTTTCGACTTTCGATGATTGGCTGTTCTTTGTTTGATTTCTTAACCCAACATATAAAAAAATACATAATTATCCTTGTATCATAAGAATGGAACCACCTAAGCCGACGGAGATGGCTGTGTTCCATTCCTTGAGCAATGATCCATACATGTGGGCAAGACAAAAGCCACTTAGCTTTAGGTTTTGGTGTAGGGTTACTGACAAAACAGTACATACAATCCTGAACACAACCCTTTTTGACGATGAGATCCTTAGTTGGATCGTGAGAAATTTTGCTGGTATCGTGTGATCAACGCCTTCTCTTGCGCTGTCTTTCTTTTTTCACTCCTCCAATATCGTTTTTATATACACTTTTTGTTCATCTCATTGGTACTTGTACCAACATGTTCACTTGCATTGTGACATTGTTTGCTGATAAATAGTTTCGACAACTGGGGTTACTATAAAAGTACCAGAAAGAAGCTGATGAGGAACCATGGGTCATTAAAACCAATGGTCAAAAGCACGGAGGAAGGGGAGAGGGAGACAAAGACCATTCCCAAAGCATATTGTTTTAGTTGAGCTCTCTCCTCCATCTTTATTACTTTGTTTTCGGAACCCACTTGCCACTATCTAAGGCTATATTTTCTACCCAGGAGGCAGGACAATAAACTATGCCTCCAAGGTTGGGTTGGTACTCGTACTACTGAGCAAGTGGTGGGTAGTACTCCTGTCCTGGCCATTACCTGGGGTTCTCTTTACACTGGCTTCAGAATTACGGCAAGAACACAACTGCCAACTGCCAGTATCAGTAATCTAACAAAGGACCAATTGCTTTCTTTTTTTTATTTTCCCCGGCCGCATAGAAAAAGCTGGGTTTTGAAAGATCCAAGTCGGGGCCAAAAGAAGCATGATACACGGGACAGGGCGTTAAAAGTTAAAACCTTGTCTCTTGTCTGGCGCTAGCTTTGAAGCCTTTTCTTATTCGGACTTTACTTGATAATTATGACCAGCAGCTTTTTTAATTTCCAGATTCACATTTTTTTTAAAGAAATCATCAAAATAAGAAAATATTCATAATTTAATATCAATGTAAAAAATCACTGCAAATCTTTATAATTTATTTTTATTTTAATTGATATTACTACAGTGAAATTGGATATAGTTTAAATCTGATAGATGTCTTGAATTCTAATTCAAAATTCACTTTGTTAATAATTAATAATTAGTGAATTTATCGTGGTTTATTAATAGTTAATATTTATTAATACACCAATAAATAATAGGATTTAATTTTTATTTAACTCATATTTTAAATAAATAATAAATAATTGATTAATTTTTACTATTAAAATGAGTTATACATATTTTATTATTTATTTGGTGATAAAACTCATTATAATGGATCTCATTGAAAAATTGTACAGTATTTTTATTGAGTCTAATAAATTTACTATTAAGTGACATAAAATTAAGGAACAATGGTACTGAGTTTAGGAAAATAATTAATTAGTGTTCACTTTGAGTATAGCTAACCAATGTTATGAATACTGTACCGGACTCGGTACCGGATTGAGTTCTGGAATGGAACTGTACCGGTACCGGTCAGTACCGGATACCGTTTCGGAAAATTTTTAAATTTATAAAATAGTCCATAAAATTTTTAAAAATTACAAAATAGTCCATTTTATGATTTAAAAAATAACTGTAAAAGCATCAAAATTTAAAATGGGTGAATTTGGTTGGTTCATCAATCATGGTTGTCTTATCCACTTTAATTGGGCGTTTAAGCTCAAACTTTATCTTTATCTCTTTTATGCAATTAAATTTAATTAATAATTAATGAATTATATCTGGTGGATGAAGATAAAATTGCCCACCTTTTGAGTCCAAAGTCCAAGGATAAGATTGCTCACGATCTCCCTATCACTTCATTAACTTTTTCTAATTAATTTCTTAATAATTTATCTCTGTCTACTTCTTGTATTGAATCCCCGAATTCACACATATAATGTTTCTTTTGTGCCATTTCTCTGTTTCCATTTTACTCCCTGAGGAGGAGAGATAATCCATCATCTTCGTGTTCTCTTTTGTTGTTTGTTTCTGTTGTTGAGCTTCGAGATGTCTCTGTTGACTTCAGACGGTCTGTGGTGGCTTCAAATGGGTTTCCGGTGCTGTGGTGCGATGGCTTCACACGGAGAAAGTGGTGGTCGGTGGCATCTTCAGGTCTTCGTGGAGGAGGAAGCGTCTTCGATGTCTTCGATGTCAAGGGAGGATGAGGCGATGAACGAAAGAGGATGAGCGCCAGAGCAGACCAGGCGACGAGACGGTGAGAAGAGGAGAGAGGCGGCGCGACGGTGAGAAGATGAGAGAAGAAGAGGCTGAAGAAAAGTCCAGAAGACAGAAGCTCTCGGTCGGCAGGGGGGTTGGGAAATTTAGGATTATTTTTTAAAAAAAATTGCATATTAGTTCTTGCATTTTCACGACTTCACGGTACTGACCGGTATCTTCCGATACTGCCGATACCGGCACTTATCGACTGAAAACTAGCGGTACCAAGGTGGCCCGTTCGGTTTCAGTTTCTAATCGGTACGGTACGTTTCGGCCGGAATCACCCGGAACGAAACGGTATTCATAAGATTGTAAGCCAACAATATTAAAAAGAATTATTAATTATTAATTAATAGAAATCAATCAATCACTTTCTTTATATATTTAAAAACATGATAGCATTGAAGTAAGAAATAATCTTACTTATTATTTTTTTATATAATAGATACAAATGTATTAATTAATATTTATTATACATTAGTAATTTGATAAATTAATATTTACAATTATTAATGAAATATATTAAAAAAAATTATATTAAATATGATTATACTAGTTAATATTAAGTAAATATAATTAATAAATAAAATAATAAGAATATTTATCATTTTACTCATTAAAACTGAAAACAACTAAAATAGTTATTAATTATTTAAAAAATTTAAATTATAGGTGAAATATGGAAAATTGATCATGTCATTTACTGTTACTATTAGATAAAAAATTGTTGAAAGACTTAGTGTATATATGATAATAAATTATCAATAAAATTGCATTAACATAATATATTAAATATTATTAGAAAATTTTAATACAAGTAATTTTGTGTAAGTATCATAAATCAATTGTTTTGACACTTACTACCTTTAATTTATTAAATTTCAATCATTTTCATTTGATATAATTATTCACTTGGAAAAAAGTAATTTGATAATCAGATAAATATTAAAATTTTACATAATTTTATAACATTAATTAAAATTATTAAAATATTGAATCAATTATTTAAATTTTTCGCAATAATCATATAATGTTATTAATAATATTAACGTAATTCATAAGTTGCTTCTTGAATATGTTAGCATGCATATAATAATAAATGTTAGCATACATATCTTATGATTAGACGAATACTATTTTTATATCTCCTTTTGAAACAATACTCTATATTTCCGTTATAGCGATGAATGGATTCATTATAATTTTTATTACCATTTTTTTAAATAAATCTAATTACATCCTTAGTAAAGGACATATACTTCCTGAAAACTTAAAAATATATATATATCTTTTAAAAAAATATAATAAATTATTAGTTTATATTGGATTTAATTGATTTAATTCGAGATTAAGAAATAGATTGAATCATATATACAATATTTGATATTTATGTGTTTGATGTTTAAATTATGTATATTTCATCATTATTTTTAACTAAATTCTAAAAAGGGTGGGCTTTTGAAAAATTAAAAATTAAGATTCTTTTAACCATAAAGAAAAAATAAATAGGAGATTATACGAAAGTAAAACATGTTAAGTTTACTTATATTCTTATTTTAAAAACATTTTAATTATAATTATCTTAATATCACATATAAAAGAGTTAATTTATGTGAATATTGAGGAATAAAATAATTAATTTATGTGGCGATTTATTTTAGCACTGTTAATAATAAAGTTAACAGTTAATTATTTTTGTAAAAAAATAAAATTTTAAACATTTTGTTAATATTTTTGAATATATTGTGAAATTAAGTAAAATTTTAAATTTTAAATAGATAATTTAATCTTAATAATTTAAGTAAAATAAATAGTGAGATCATTGTATTACACCATTTCTCATAATTGTAATCCTGCGAGACTTAACTTTAGACTCCCGAGTTAGAAAATTGAGATCTAAACTTATCTTTCGATTTCGTCCTGTCTTCAGGTGATTCATAGTTGTTTGATCTCAAAACTATACTTTTATGTCTCAACTCTAGAAGGTTAAGTCCTCTGATTATTAGGATTTGTTTCATCTATTTCTTCATTGATTCCATAAAAAGGAACATTTTAAGAGTTGTTGTATCAGTTAATAATTAATGTATTTAGTAGGAAAAGTATTTTTAATATATGTTGATTTCTTAGAATTTCCAAATCTTATAGTTGTGTACAAACTTATAAAATTATTTGTTATTTTTAGCTTGAAATTATAATGGAGAATATAAAATCATCAGAAAAATTATAATAGAGAATATAGAATTTTCCTTTATTCATGATAAGCCTAATCTAGTATAAGTTTTTTTTTCTTCATAAATAACTTACAGAAATATGCAATATAATTGTATATTTTGTTGTAAAATGTTTAAAGGTGGAGGAATTTATATAATGAAATAATATCTTACTCGTATTAAGGTCATATTATTTCTTTAAAAAAAGTTCCATTTGATGTAACATATAAGAGGAATAAAAATTATTCGCAATAACAAATAAAAAAGAAAAAAATAAAGAGACTTATAATATATCTTTTGAAGATATTGAAGCACAACAAGTATTAGATAAAGGGAAGAGGAAGATGTTATTAACATATATTCTTATTTTCTTTTAAGAACTATTCCTCGTTTTAACCTGGTTTAAAAATTGTTTTAGTTGATAAGGATGTTTGATGTAAACAAACATAGACTAGATGGTTTAATCATTAATTTAATTCTTTGAATGCTTTAAATTCATCCTATTTTCATGGAGTAATAGATGTTACAACAATGATAGGTCTAAAATTTATGATGTTACAACAATGATAGGTCTAAAATTTATGACACTTTCTTATTATGAGATTCCTTCCAGATTTAAAAAAGAAATGTTAGTTTATTGTTGATTTATATAAGTCTAGTTAAGAAATAATGCGATATAGTATTATGCCAGTTGGGTGCATTGATCAAACACAAAGAACTTTGATTCATTCTTTGGTTTATTGTAATAGTGGAACATCTTTTATCAATTATGTTAATGTTTATGATATGATAAAAAGTGCTCATGTTTT
>JANJEY010000005.1:73476521-73487124 GCA_024703695.1 Erythroxylum cataractarum
TTGCCTTAGTATTTTCGCATGCCTCCCTCATGCGTGAATCCAGCTAACCTCTTGCCTAAGGCTCCTCATCAAGGTAGTTGAGAAGTGCTCCGAAACTTAGGGGTCTAACAGCTACCTAGCTACTCTGTTTCATTTCCTCCTCTTATGTTTCTGCTCCATCTCTCTTGTCTCCAACTCCATGGCAGGAGAAGAAGTACTAATAAATTCATCATTGGCCTTCATAACCAGTCATCAGCTGAGAGGTGCAATCTGAAGCACTTGTAACAAGCAAATTTGGAGAAAATACAGCAGAAAGCTTCAAATTTGAAGCATTTCTGACGAGTAAAATTCAAGATAACCTCTACCGTGAATTGAACAAAATATAAGATGAGTTCCTAGATTGAACTTTTTTGTACATTGTTGAGCATATGAGGCTAGAAAAATCATTCCTCCTCCCAGTTTTAAGCCTACAAAAGAAGGAAGAAAAGGGAAACATTGACTAGTAATGCAACATCGCGTTCCTCTTTAACATCTTCAATTCAGAACTAACAAGCCGGTATAAATGGCATACAAAGTTGTTAGAAAACAATATCTACTTCAATAAACTTCACAACACACAAACTGCAATCCCCCTGTTTTTAAAACTTTTCCAGGTCAGTTTTTCTCTGTAGTAAAAGCCAAGTATTGGCGTGTTTTAAGTATCTCGATACAATTCTGTTCAATCAATTGCTCTATCACGAGCGACACTTCAGCTTTGCAGATTGTTGCTCTTTCTTCAAAGCTTCCATGCGTTCCACCAAGGACATGTTTTCCTGTAAAGTTGAAAAAAGTCAAGTTGATTCACAAAATTTCAAGTGGAAACAATGTCTGTTTCGTAAAGAGGATAAGTAGAATTCAAAGGTTATAGGAGTCAAAGTACACAAACACGGAAGCCATAGCCTAGTGTTAAGCTTAGAGATCCTGCTCAAGTAACCAAAAATTGCATTTCAACTTGTGACGAACTTTGTAGATAAAGAACAAACATTCATTTGAAACTTCACTAAGCAGAAGTCTTCTTTAAGGAAACTGCGTCATAAAACATAAAAGGCAGGAAATGAACGCCATACTTATACCTACTGGAGTATCACAAAGCATGTAGAGAGGTAATGGAGTAACTTCAAAAAGTTATTGTGGAGTTCAATGTCAGAAGCCCACCTTTTGTAGCATGACCAACTGTTGGTTAACACTAGCAGCATCCTCCACTTTTTGCTTAAACTGTAACAAGCAACTTCCCATACCATCATAGAGGGAATTTTAAGAGATAAAAATGCAATGACTCTTTAGTTTTTAAATGCTTCCAATTAATCAAAAAATCAACAACAGGGACGATGGCATGCTGAATTAACACTCAACCATCCCACGGAAACCAAGGTCAAGTTCATTTGATGTGTTTTATCAAAGCATAATATTATACAATTAACAACCACATAATATAGGTAAACAATCTATTATCATCTCATCTTTAAAACCCACGAATGACTGAAAGACAACACCACGGTTCACACTCCTCTCTACAGCATTTAACTCGCAACTCAAAAGCATGGACCATAATTTTACAAAATCTCATGATACAGTATTTAATAGGGAGCCAAGCATAAATATGCACTACATAATAGTTGAGAAGACGAGATGCAAATCTGTGAGCCAAAGAGAATGCAACAAATAAACAATAACATCTGGATACAACTTGGTTTACCTAGATGTGCTTGTAAAACAACAAAATGGAGAGAAAAAAAAGGGTTCTTTGTAATGATCCTTGTATAAAAGTGTCATTTTCTATATCCAGGCCAATAAGTTAACCAATTTCAAAATCGAATAGGTAAAAGCTCCCATAAAAAAAACAAGAAGCTAATAGGAGTCAGCTAAGTAATTCAGATAACAAAATTATGTTAACAAAGTAAATACATACATGAGTTCCTTTGCACACTTGGCAACAAATTTATGATAACAATATAAATACCTCTATGAGTTCCTTTTCACACTTGGCAACTCTCTCTGTCTCTTCATCATACTTCATCCTCCACTCTACAGACTCATCCATTGCTTCCCTGTTGGCCAGGTCAAACTGTCTTCTGCAGAATAGAATTCAAAGAAGTAACATATCGGTGAAGCTCTTGCAACTTAATAACTAAGATTGTACAGCATATAATTTGCTCAACAAATGGAGTTTCCAGGAACAGAAAAATTATGTCAGTTTCCATATCTTAGCATGGCAGGTTGCCAAAATATAAAAGGAGAGTTGTTTCTCTCTTATCTTTCATTACTGATAAATGATATTCTTATATACAAGAAGGATATTGAATTAGCTCTTAAATCAAGGAAACTAAAATAGGATACAAATCAATACAGATTAAGCCTCAAATAAAGGACGCTAGATATGGAAAATTAATATTTACAGTTGACTTCTGCTAATACTCCCCCTGAAGTTGGAGCATGGAGGATGTGAATGCCCAACTTGCTGACAAGAGAAGAAAATTGATAAGAACCAAGAGCTTTGGTGAAGAGGTTAGCAAGTTGGAGTTTAGAAGGAATGTGTGCGGTAGCAATGGACCCTGATTTGATATAGTCCCGAATAAAATGACAGTCGATCTCGATATGTTTTGTGCGTTTACGATGCACTGGATTGGCATCAATATGAAGGGCAACACTATTGTCACAATATAATTGAGCAAATAAAGAAATTGGAATTAACAAATCGTTTAGTAAAGTGCAAAGCCAAATAAGTTGATAAGTGGTAGCTGCCATAGAATGATATTCAGCTTCAGCAAAGGAGTGGGAAACAGTAGTTTGTTTCTTAGTTTTCCAAGAAATCTAAGAACAATAAAAAAGAATAAAGTAACCAGTAAGTGAACGTTGAGTAACTGGACAACCAGCCAAATCGGAATCACAGTAAGCGTAAAGTTGAAGATCAGATTTTGATGGCAGAAAATTCCTTGTCTAGGGGCAGATTTAAGGTATCGTAGGATGCAAATAACTGCTGCCCAATGGCCATGACAAGGTTGTTGCATGAATTGATAGAGAACATGAACTAAGGAACAGATTTTTGGTCGAGTGATTGTCAAGTAAATGAGTCATCCAACAAGACGCCGATAGGCATTTGGATTATCAAGTATAGCACTATCATCTAAGGCCAGTTTGTGATTTTGTTCTATAGGAATTTAAAGGTTTGCTACTAAGGAGACCTACCTCTTGCAAAATATCTAATGCATATTTGCATTGAGATAGGACTATGCCATTGGGAGATTGAGCCACCTCTGGCCCAAGGAAGTATTTTAGAGGACCAAGACCTTTAATGTGAAACCAAGCATCCAGATAATCCGTAAGTGCTTTAGTATGGGCACTATTGTTGCTAGCAATAATAACATCATCCACATATACAAGCAATGCAGTGAAGGAATTAACTTGTCAATGGATAAAGAGGGAGGTATGTGCCTTTGATTGAGTAAACCCAAATTGAAGGATAGCATTAGAAAATTTAGCAAACCATTGACGTGATGCTTACTTCAGACTATAAAGGGATTTGCGAAGGCGACAAACACAATTGTCAGTTGAAGACAAAAATCCAGGTGGTGGTGTCATGCACACATCCTCATCAAGGTCCCTATGTAAGAAAGCATTATAAACATCAAGTTGGTGTAATTCCCATGATTTAGCTACTGCTAGTGCCAATAAAGTTCGGACTGGTAAGTTTTGCTACTAGAGCATAAGTTTCAGTATAATAGAGTCCTTCAACTTGTGTGTAACCCTTGGCCACCAAATGAGCTTTGTATCAGTCAATTGTTCCAACATAATGGTATTTTGTCTTGTAAACCCATTTGGAAACAATGGGTTTCTTGTCAGGCGGCAAAGGCTCCAAAGTTCATGTATGATTTTGTTCAAGTGCCTCTAATTCTTTTTGCATTCCTTCTCGCCAATGAACATCTTTAATGGCATGTGTATAGGATTTTGGCTCATCATGTTGAGTGGTGGCTTCCAAAACGCTAGCATAGGAAGAAGTGAAATTAGAATATGAAAGAAAGTGGGATAGTGGATAAGACATACCTGAGGATGCATGATTAGAAGAGGTGAACTGAGATGCATATGGCTTTGGCAACTCAACATGAAAGTCATGAAAGCGAGATGGCAATTTTGTAGTGCGTGAGGGGTATGTGATTGGTGGTATAAGAGGTTGAATAGTAGTGGAAATGACAGATGTGTCTGTAAGTAAGGCAAGTATATCAAGGTCAGTAGGAATTGTATGAATTGTGTTTGGAGAAGGTGGTCTATTTGTTCAAAGGTAGTATGGGGAATAGGTTCAATGGAGTCATGGTTAGGAATAGGTAAAGGTATGGGTACATTGGTGGATTGAGAGGAGGATGAATGAAGTGGGAGAGGTTTGTGGTGGTAAGGAAAGATGTGTTCGTAAAACATAACATCTCTGGAGATAAAACTTGTATGTGTATGTAAGTCATAGACCTTGTATCCTTTGTGATCATAGGGATATCCAATAAAGAGACATGACGTGACACATTCAGAAAATTTGTCTTTTAATCGAGGCAAAACAGATGCATAATAAAGGCATCCAACCACTCGAAGATGTGAGTTAATTACTTTTAAATGAAATAATTAAATAATTATAGTAGTATTTATTTAAAGCTAGGATATCAATAATGATAATATATTAAAATAATATTTTTGAATTGGAATATATATAAATAAAAAGTAAAAAAATATACATAAAAATTGAATAAAGTAATAAAATAAAATATTTAAAATAAATGATTGTCCATGTCTAGTTCAAGAGGCTCCACTGTTCTAAAATTTCCAAAGTTAGTTCGAACTCAAGGGATAGCAATGGCCGATTCGGCCTGACATTTCATTTGTTAAAAAAAATGCCGTCGTTTAAATAATAATAAAAGTGAACTTGTCTTTCTTTAATTAACTACTTTTTTAGGTTTTGTCTTAAAATTAATTTAGATTTATTTATTTGAAAATAATTTTAAAAATGATCTGAAAACTATATTAATATAATTTACTTTAAATTTTATTAAAGCGAAAAGCCTTTATCATTGGATGAGAACGTATGTATTTTCACAACTTTTGGGGTGCCAATCAAGTCATGTAAGAACAGAAGAATAGACGGGTCACATTGTTCACTCACACATGAGCCCCACCCCAAATCAACCTCATCTAGAGCATTTTGTCAAAGTGCTTGTCAGGATACAGCATTGACGGGCACAACTATAATTCTACAATTTTTGTTTACATCCGAAGTATTTTAGAAAAATCTTAATCATAAGAAATTATCTTTAAGATATTCATTTTTAAATTAATTTTTACTTATATTGAATTAATTCGTAAAGAGTAAAATACTGATCAAATAAATTTTTCAATTATCATAAATTGAATTCGAGACTTTTAATTAAAGAATTATTATCATAAATTAAATTCGAGACTTTTAATTAAAGAATATGGGTGGTAAACTACTTATCCCTTAACCTCTCACATCAACAACAATGATTATTGTTGTTATTCTTGCGGTGTTATGAATAGTTTCTTAAAACAATTTTCTCTACCAAACAAAGAAAGATGCGGAGGAGAGGTGGATGGTTGTTGATGAACAATGAATTTTAATTCAAGCTTTGTTCTGGGTCGACTGTACCTTTCTCGCCAACCACCCCCGACGAACGAGTCCATATCTCCTTCTCATCAGTGCAAGAAGAACAACAGATAAACAAGTGAAACAAGAAAATGGGCAATCTAAAAACAAGAAGATGATCAACGAGAACTTGATTTTCTTGTGCCAAAGAAGCTGACAAGTACAGATTAAGATCTTCCGTCTACATTCAAACAGCTGTAAACAGAAGAAATTCCACTCAAACCACCAAAAGAAAAATGAAAACGAAAGAGCATAGAGATTAGTCTGTCAAGCTACATATAACGATCAGTTGTGCAGTGTTATTAAACTATTTCCTATCAGAAAATCCTAGAGCTCCTTGCTTTCTCTATATTAACTTCGCAATCCTTGTGATTATGCTAAATTAATCCTCGAAACCAACTTGCTTCCAAATGGCATTTCTGACCTGTCGCAAGTCTCTTCCTTTCAGAGTCCTGCCAATACCTTCATGAACCGAAAATGAAGCTCCTCTCCTTCTAGCTAAATATTCATGAGGTGGTAACCTGCCGTCGTGATCTTCGTCAACGTCGTCTTCAAAGTCAGTGTCTTCGTCGGCGATATCCCCGTCTCTTCCTTTCCTTTCTTCTTTGTAAATCTTTGACCAATCCGGTATGTTCACAGGCAGGGAAGAACATGTCACGTGACTCCTCTCCATGGCAGCTGATTCAATCTTCCTTGAGCTTGACACTTTCTTCGACGAAACTCGTGAGTTGGGCAAGATTTTCCGGCTCTCCATTGACGAAATTGCATTAGAACCACTCCAAATATCAGACTCATCGAACTCAAAAAAACTGTCTTCAGGAATTGCATTAGTACTACTCTTGATTCTAGCATCACCAAGCCCTGGAGCTATGAAAAAACTGTTAGCCCTGGAATGGAAAATCTTCTTGGACGCCATTGATCAATGATTGAGAATCAGAAGAGCAGAAATAAGGCTTGGAAAGAGGAAGCTCTGGTCTTGTTGTAAATAAGAGAACAAGTGTCTCTTCTTTGTCAATACTTGTCTTTTCTTTATAGCTAGTGTGTTGCGTCATGGATAAGCCCTCGGCTTAAGACAACAATGGTTTCACTGTCCATTTTTAATGATCAGTACGTAGTTGTAAAGGTAATGTGTTCTCGTGGTTATTGTGAGCTCACACGTTTCCTGGGTTTAATCTACGGCTGAATTTTAGTTGTAGGGAAATCTTTTGAAGGGTTCACATTCGGAAGAAAGTGCAAATGAGAGGAGGGTTTTGGGGAGGAGTATTAAGTGAAACGACGACACTTAATTAGTGGGAATGACACGTCGGAAATTATTATTTTTATAATTTATTTAAAATAAATTTCCGATAACTTGATAGATGCATAAAGTGACACGTAGAGGTAGGAGGAAAATATTAATTAATTATTGGTGCAGTACATTATTGGTGGTAATGGATAAGGGACGATGCATCCATTCAGGTTAAGGGAACACGTGGGCCAATGACATGGCTCTGGTCAATGTCTTGGGTATTCATTGGCAGTTATACGGAGAAGGGAAGTCTGCGGGCTCCACCTCCATCATCGTCTATTAAAAGATGTAAATGTCCATATCCTGACACGTCAGTTTTAACCTTGTTTCTTTCGGTCATTTTTTGACTTTCTTCTCCTCGGGTATCTATGACGTGGCACTATTTTGAAAGTGGAATGGTATGCTCATTGATGGGACGTCGGACAAGAAACAAGCATTACTCTTGTGTTTTTTTCCGGTAAGAATAAATAATTTTAAGAGTACTCTCTCAAATTTTAATTAAAAAATAGCAATATAATATAATATAAATTGTATACTTGCATTAATTAAACAATTTATTATAATTATTTTAAATTATTAATTTAAATTAAGTTAACTAGGAACAAATTGGGTCTAAAACTAATTATATTACTATATCAGTAATATTTGATTATCCCATATATGATAATATCTGTTATTTTTAGTTAAAATTTAAAAGAAGGGATTTTTTAATTTATTTTTTTAAGACTTTCTCGTTAAATTTTAGTTTACCAAATTTACATTAATACTTTAATTTGATTTTTAATTGTAGTTTTAAATAAAATTGTTTGATGTAAATCTAACAAAAAAAATCTTTTTCAAAGATTATAAAAATACAAGAGCCTTCATATTTTAAGATAAATTAAGATTACTTAAAGCTATGTTTGGTTGGAAGTTTATTAATGGAATGGAATGAAATGAAATGAAATATTATTTCATAGTTTGTAATGATGGTTTATAATAGAATAGAATAGGACGGAATAAAAAGGAGAGTTTTATATTACATCCAATTCTATCTTAAACAGTAAAAATAAATAAAAAAAGCTCTAATTTGAGGAGTTTAAGTTAGAATGTAAAATGATAAATAACATTACACTATATTACATTATAAACCCTTCATTCAAACAACATTTCACTATATTACATTATGAATTCTTCCATCCTTTCCAGACAATAATTTTTTAATATTACATCCATTTATGTTACATTTTATTATAAATTATTTCATTTGATTTTATTCTATTACATTCCAATAAAAATCTTACGTCCAACTAAACATAGCCTAAGGTAATAATTTTAAGCTACATGAGTATCTAGTAAGAATTTTATTACTATAATTAATTGAAAATATAGAAAATATAAAAGTTCAAGGGGAAAAAATGCACAAATCAATTATGGAAAGGTTTGATAGTATACACCGATGATTTGGTTAATAATGTTTAGGAACATGTCATAGATGAACCGTGATAATAATTGTTTCAATCTTTCTCAGTTAGGTTAAATATGAGTTCATATGTAACACGTGAGTTGGTAAGAAGTTTTTCTAGCTTAAGGGAGGTTACAAGTTTGAATCGTCCTTATATATGCAGCCGTTTAAAACTAGAAATCAGAGTTTTGTTTCTTGTAAAAAACTTATCCGACTTAAACGAGGATTAATTTAGAAGTGGATGACTTAAAAGTACCATTCTATAATTAAAATCTTAGTAAAATATCTGGTAGGTTAAAAAAAAAAAAGCCCATATGTGAAAACCTTGGTTTAAAGAACAAGAAAAGCGGCTGCTTGCATTAGTTGTTCGATTATTGATATGATGCCCTCGTAAATGATAGCCCATTCATATCCTTATCCTTATACTGGGAATATGGGACTAATGTTAGGTTGACAACGTCAGCTAAGCATGATCAGGATGATATGTGTCTCAAGTTTTGTATTGAGTTTGAATTTACAAAAGTTGGTTTAGTCCAAGTTAACTTAAATAAAATATTATTATTTTAATATTAATATTATTATATTTTAAATGATTTAAATCTAATAAAATTTGAACTTTAAACTAAGTTTAATAAAAAATTCCACTATTATATCTAATTAAAAGCAATTAAATTTTGTAATGGTGAAGATTTTTTATATGTTAGGTGTGGTTACAGAATATTTACAAAATTAAACCATTAAATTTGAGAAAGAGTAACCCTATAGTCTCCATGAAATTGAGTCCTCAAGTTTGAAACACTTTTTTTTTTCTATTTGATCACAAATTTACTAAATTTGATTAAATCTCATATCAAATTCTTGACCCTAAAAGCAAGATTGGAACCTTTACGTACCTTATGATATAAGGCCAAAAAGTCATTTTTTACTCGAACGTTTACATCCTCTGACAAAATTTAACTATAACATTCTAGAAAGCACAAAAAAAATCTCTCACTTCTCCGATTGGAACCTCTAACTCGTTCACTGTTTGGAATCTCAAAATTTTCATTCTTCACCCCCTGCAGTCCCTTATTCGTTGGTTTGTCTTTGTATGTGGAGGTCTCCCTCAATCGCTCGTCACTTTCGTATCCCTCATTTGCCTCCTTTCATCCCCGTATCATTGCGATAACAATCAGTGGTAATGCAAATTGTTTTGCTTCTTTTTGCTTAGACTTTGTTTATTTATCAAATTTTCCAAAAGGGATGTCATGAAATGGAGGAATGAAATGTATGCTTCATTCTCAACCATTATCACTTGCTCTTGATTGTAAATCCTCGTTGTAGTTTTTTAATAAGTCAATTTCTTAATTCTAACTTGGGGAAAAATCGTTAGATGATTGATATTTGGTTGGATCTTAATGTTACGTGCATCAAGTTTATAGTGTTTGGTCATTAGGAATGGTTCTTTAAAACTTTGCTTGAAGATATGTAGTTGTTGCAACTTTCTTCTGACACCAACTTTGGCTGAGATATGTATAGTTCTAATTAATTTCATCTTTTGCAAGGATGTTTAACTTGTTCCAAGTGTTGAGATATGATGTCATCTTTCTGTAGTTCTCTTTGATGGTAGGCATGATTTAGCTTAAAGAAACTTAGGTAGCTTATGTTATTCAATCCTTTGTCCTTCTTTGGAGTTTTCTAAAATTGGTTTCATTTGATTGTCTTTGTTTAATCTTTATATAGTCTATTCCTAGGTCAAATATTGACACAATAATTAATAGTTATTTTCTTCTTTTCTCATCAAATTTCTAAAAGATCTTTCTGTATGACAATTTTTTAATACATTATTTTCTGCTTTTTGTTGGTGTATTCACGAGCATGCATGACTCTTTAAATGATGGGCGCCATATTGAATTAACTTGTATGATGATATGTTAGGATTTATAGTCATCACTTAGCAAATATTATCTTAGATTTAACATTGATGTTGTCCTTGTAGCCAAATTTATATTGTAATTTTCTTTATCATTGATCGCGGCTCTATCGATTTGACCTTAAGATCGATCCTTGAAAACCGGTCAAAAATAATAATTCCAAAGATTGCAATACAGGATGCAACCTCGGGTCGTCTCATTTAATTGGAACCAAGTGAAAAAGGTCTAAGCTAACCCAATTGTCAAAAATTGCAATCAAGTTGATAAAATGGAGGTTTTGGTCATTGAAAGAACTAAAGGAA
>JANJEY010000005.1:73487224-73505037 GCA_024703695.1 Erythroxylum cataractarum
CAGATAAAGAGGGTTAACACAATCACCAAAAGACATATATGAGACTTCATATATTGAGCATCGAAGTTCTACATTAAGCAATCCATAACACAATACATCGTTCATCACTTGATTAAACTATAACCAAGCTAATCTAACTACAAGCAGTAAACCCTAACTCAGGAATTTACAACAATGTAATTAAACTTGACGATGCAAGATTAACTCCCTTTTTAGAACCGGTGAACTCAAGCCAATGCTACATCTTCAAGAGAAAATGTGGTTTAGCTACGCATGACTTCGGACTCTCTCACGATTGGTGAAGAATGGACGTCTCCCATGGTAGCAGAAGATACTGACGGTGGCGTAGAGAAAATGGTGATGATTGACGATGATGAAAATGAAGGATGATGTTCGTAGGAATGATCGTATTATCTGCCTCCAAAACGTCTCCCGAAGATATTCCCCTCTTGACCTAAAAATAGCAAAGTTTTTAAATGATGGGTGCGGGTCTGGTTGGCACAGTGAGAGATCTTTCCAAATGAAGTCCGGGTTTTGTCTGCTCACCGCGGCGAGATAATTAATCGATGTCGCAGTGTGCACTCTCTGGATTGCTCGTCGAGGCGACAAAGGGAAATTGCATCGCGACGTGCTCCTCTTGATCCTCACCGCGGCGAGACGCTTTGTAGGCTCCGCGGCGTGCGTTTCTTGGTTCCTTGCCGTGGCGAGATGTTTCCTTGATGTCGCGGCGTGCTGCCTGGATTGTTACGCCGCGGCGTGTTACTTGCAGCACGTCGCGGCGTGCGAACTTCTTCATGCGCCGCGACATGTCTTCGGATGCTTTTGACTCTTCTTTTTCCCTACAATATAAAACAATAATTTGACAGTATCAATTGTTCTTGAAAAAATTATGATAAAATTAATGTTAATTTGTAATATTTTTACTATCAAATTGTATAAAATGTAAGCTCACTATAAGGGACAAATTAAAGCACAAAGTCACAAATTAAGAGTCAAAAGTATATTAAGAACAGTAAAAGTATAGCCAATTAATAAGATAAACTTGGGCTCAATCAATCATGCAGATGGAATCATCATCATCTACTAAGACAACAGTTCAAATTTAGGTAATGTGGTTTGCTATCGTGGGCTAAAAGCCCCATTAAGGACTTGATGGAGTGATCATAAACTTGGTTGGAGATTTTATTGATGTCCCAATTATCTAGCGAGAATTTATTGTTATTTGATTAAAAACTTTTGTTTAAGGTTTACTTAATGAAATTGAATGTTTCAAGTTGGAAGATACAACATTTTCAAATGGTACGATGAAAAAAATACAGAGAGAGTTGTTAAAATGATTTAAAAATTAATGAATGAATTGTCGATGTTAAAGAAGGAGGTTTAAACAAGCTAAACTAAAAAGTTTGAAGAACAAATGAAGTTTTTAAGAGGGTATATAAATTTATTGAGAAAAAAAGAAATTACATTTATGTTAATGAATATTGTAATAGGATTTGTTATGGCTCTAGTACTTTATATTTATACTTATATTATGGGGATATTGTATTGAATTTTAACATTTTAATGGTTGATATTAATTTCAGCTATATTCTAAATAATTATTTTTAAATTTATTTATGAATCATTCAATGAAGCAAAAAATACTACTATATAAAACCAATAAACAATGAATAATTCACTCCTCGCATATCTTGTCAAATTCTGAACTTTCTTTACCAATATGATCTTCCAATTCCATGTCTTCTTTGGGTTCTCCCTAAAGCCGTGACAGCTAAAACACAAAAACAAAGACATTTAATTTTCTTGCTTTTTGAGTTGCCAATCTCCGAAGAACAAGATCTACATGCACAAACAAACAAGCTAAAAGAGAGATAAAGAGAGAGAGAGAGGTTAAAGTGAATGTTTAGCAGCTGATATTGATCTTGCAAAAAAAAAAAACAATATTTACATTGTGTTTATACAAGATAAACATTTGTCACTATTATCAATAGCATATACATCCAAAAACTACTGGGAAAAATATCAAAAAGTTATATCACATTGTGTTAATATAATGTAAACATTTGTCACCGTTATCATTAACATACATATGTAAAAGTCAATGAGACAAATATCAAAATATCAAAAAGTTTAAGCCATCGCTAATCAGTGTTTGCCTCATTTATACTTGACTGTGAAATTTCTGGTTATGATGATTATGTCAATTGTGTTCTCCTTTTAATTGCTTTAGCTTGAAATTGTTATGAAGTAAGATTAGAATGTCCTATGAATTGGAAACCCTTTGATTTAAATGATAATTGGAGTGTGTGTGGGTTAACATCTTCGAACTTTTTTTATTGGCATGTCCAAATGTAACAACCTAGAAAATGAAGATACAATATTAAAAACACGTATGGTAATTATTTTAACTAAGACAAATAGAGAAAAAACACATTCCTTAAAATATTGCTTTGTTGACTCATAATAACATTATCATCAACCAAATTCACGTTGCCTAACTATAATTATAAGGAAAGCAATAACGTCAATCATTAAAGCTAATAATAATTAATATAAAAGAGAAAAGTGACATACTTATGAAGTTGTCTCTATTCTAACTTAATTAACATAATGATAACCGTAATTATTGTATGTTTAGAAAATGTATTCATTTGATTGAAGTAAGGTGTACACAATTGTAAAGAAGCCTCAACATATTGATTTGAGGTGTCGTTATTGCATTTTTTGGAGTTATGATCACAATTACCACATTTCTGGAATTTATACACTTGTCCTTTCTAACATAATTTGTTTGGAATTTTCATTTTCTTTGGCTCATTTTTTGTTTCCTTCTTGTAATTTTGGGTCTACTTAAAGGCCATAAATTTTATCTTTAATTGATTGTACACATGTTCATACAAACTTATGAACAGAAACCTCCTATAGTATCAATCTACAAATGTCTCAATTTTGAGTGATGGATTCCATTAATCGTATGCTTGTATAGGTATCCATATTGACCTTATGCTTGAAAACTACATGTTTGTTGTCTACCAATCCTTATAATATGCTTCTCATCATCCTTTGAAAATTCATAAGCACCATCTTCATTCTATGCAATTTTCCACTACATTGCTTCTTTTTCGTTCTTCTTCAAATTCTTCATTGTATTTGGTGTAATATATAACTTTCACTTAACTGCAAAATGTCTGCAATATGTATGCATCTTCATCACCATTATTTTAATTGTATTAAACATGCTAATCACTAGCATGTCTAAGATCCACCCATTAAAGGTTTAATTCATATTGTTTTCAACTATCAGACATTCAGTTTCAAAGGATTGATAACATCTTGTCCACCTCTGTTTAGGATATTCAATTGATGCTGAAGCAGATCCATGACTTATTTTATCAAGCCTCTGTAGTTGCTCGTTGAAATCTTCAATATAGATTGACAAAGCGCAATTCTAAAATTGCTTTCTAAAGTCCTTTCCCTCCCAGTTTTCATATCAATTGTGATATAAATGTTTGGCACACATTCGATAAAGTCTCTTCTACAACCCTGACCAATCCCTAAATCAAATTAAAAAGATATTAGTTAATGTTTCATAAAATGATTTCAATTATAAGTATATTAACATGAACATACCTTTTACGTGACAGATATGACTATAAGTCCTTCACCATCTTTCAACTCCAAATCAAATGCTAACAAATTCATGAGTTTGTATTTTCTATCTCTACAACTACCTAGGTCAATGGATACATTCCTCCATCACCATTCCTATCAATTGCGTTTAATAATTGGCCTTAGATTTCTATCTTTGGGAAGCATCCATTAATCCCAAAATTTGGTCTTAAATGCTTCCACCCTATTTTCATAGCATTAAAACATTAGTATGATCTTTTGAACTGCAACAAAATATAAAGAAGTATTAATATAATGTATAACATAACATAATGAAGTATGAAGTATGAAGTATTAATATGATAATGAAATTTTCTTTTATCATTACTTGCAACCATGAACTATTTTGATTTCTCGATAATTGTAATTTAACTATTAATCCAGGATTGCTTATCTTTAACTCATGTACATAACCTTGCAACTTCGCATATTCAATAATATTATATGTTCCTATCTCTTTCCTCAATTTCTTCTTTGCTCTTCTACACCTGCTTGAATTAAAAAAAATATTTAGTTTTTCTTTGCATTCTTCAACCATTTTTTGGTTATGATACTAGGTTTCCCCAAAATTCTATCCTTGTAATGTCTTTTTAAGAATTTGGCAGAAACCAATTTTGATTTTTTTTTGTGTGAAACAAGTGGGATTAGGGTTATAAGTCTTAACCTTCAAACATCCCTCATTCTTATCATATCTAGCATACAAAACTCATGGGCATCCATCAATACATATAAACCTACTTTGATTACTCTCACACTTTTTTTAACCTAACATTATACCAATTGTATCAAGTATGTACTGTGTAATCAACAACATCATCTTTAAATTTTTTTGCAGTTTTGAACTCCAATTGTAATCTCGACTCGTATGCAGCATGAGTAAGATTATCCCTAACATTTAAACTGGGTTTATGCAAAGCTTCACCTGCGTCTTCTTCCCTAATATATTTATCAGTATTAATAATACTACCAAAATCTGTTAATTCAATTTCAACTAGATGATGGTCATCTTGAATGTCTACATAGAAGTTTGATTGAATATGGAACCCTATTTCTCCATATTCTTATCTATATGTGCACCTTGATCTTTCAAATTTCATTCATATTTGATCCATATTACTATATATTCTTATCCATTTGTGCACCTTGTTCCTCTAAATTTTTATTTACATCTAGACTCTGTTCCTTTATATTCTCATTCATTTGTAAACCTTATTCCTCTAAATTTTCATTCACATTTGAACCTTATTCCTCCATATCTCATCCATTTGTGCTCCCTGTTCCTCTAAATTTCATTAATATGTTCACCATGTTCCTCCACATTCCTATGAGCACGTGGTTCCTCCATATTAACAGCCTATTCATCATCATCGTGGTCCTCTCCTCCAGTTATATGTAATATGTTAGGAGTATGGATAGGTGTTTCTATATGATAAGTTACATATACCTCAACAATTCCATGTTTTTTCATAAGGTTTGTTAGGCTTATATAACTTTCATTTTAATCAATAACTCTCAGTTACTCATTAAAGTTACATCCAAGTACTCTATAATATACCTTATCAATTTGATTATACCCTAACTCCTTCCCTATCTCATAAATTTGTCAATTACTAACATAGTCAATGTCAACATTGTCAAATGTAGTAATATCCCCCCCACATATCCAAATTCAGGGTCCAACATGAAATATCCACCACAAAAAGGCCTTATACTTCCATATTGAGCTATTAAAACTTGTAAAACAACCATTAAAAAATAATTTTATTGACATTAAAGACTCGAACACAACAAGGTATTCACAAGCACGTTCAAATCATAAAGAGTAAGACACAATGCTTCCACTCTTAATATAGAATAAAAAGTGATAATAAATTGTTAATTACTTAACTACCTTGTCCCAATAAAAAATAAAAACTCAATTATTGCAAATTAGCTCCATTAATAGGGGTGAGCATTATTCGGGCCGGCCCAACCTGAATTAATTCGGGTAAAGAAATTACCTAGTTCGGGTAATTCGGGCCGGCTCGGATATTACCCGAATTATTTTCGGGCCGGAACGGGTAACTCTGAAAAAATTCGGGCCGGCCCGATTACCCGAATTAGGTTTTAAAAAATTATGAAATAGGGTAATTAGGATAATTAGGGTAAATCGGGTCGGGATAATTCGGGTAAATCGGGCCGGGTAAGTTCGGATAATTGAAAATTCGAGTTCGGGCCGGGTAAGAGAAAAAAATTTCGAGTAATTCGGGCCGGGTAAGAGAAAAAAATTTCGAGTAATTCGGGCCGGGCCCGAACAGTAAAAATCCGGCCCGAACTACCCGAATGTTCACCCCTATCCGTTAAGGTATTATAGTAACAAGTCTCTTTGGAAAATGGTCAATTATAAGGTTAAAACATTTACTTTAGTTATTCAGTATAGAAAGACAACTTCTTAACAATAAGTTGATAACTATATTTAAAGAAGAAAATAATATGGCGAGAGGAAATTACAGCAGACAAAGAGTGTGAGAGAACTAACATTTTATAAGGAGAGGAAGGTTTGGGGATAAAGAAGGCAACAAGGTAATGTATATTCACTGTGACTTAATAAGACATACTATTGATATGTGTTATAAGAAGCATAGTTTTCCTCCAACTTTCAATTTAATCAGAGTTAGACAAATATTAGAAATGTAAATCAAACAAGTTGTTCAATTTTTGTGAACCAAAATCCTATAGTGAAGCATTAAAAACTAAATATGATGCAAATATACAGTAAGAAAAATTTTAGTTTTAAGATTGATAAATCCAAGCTATAGTTGGGGTAAGAGACAAAGAAACTAATGTAGTCTTTGTAGAAGATTATATTCACTCCATACTACCTGGCACTACCGTTGCACCTACTTGTACATTCAATAAAAAAAGGAAGCATAAAAAATGAGAGAAAAAGGACCGCTCTGTTAGGGTGCTGCTCAGGATCAGACCGTGATTCAATCTTCCAGCGGTGGTCAGGCCTGCGACTGGGGACCTTTGGGGTTGGGGATTCAACCTTTGGAAGAGGAAGCATCAAAAAGGACGTTGGAGCACATCTACATAGGAACGCATGAGAGGCAACCCAAAACATGTATACCCCTATATGAGATTACCTCCTATGTGTAGCCCATAAGAAGAAAACAGCCGAAACACATGACAAAATCTATCATACAAGGTAGATACAATAATCTTAAGAAAGGATCAAATGAGAGCCAACCCAAAACACACATCCCCACTTGGGATTGCCTCCCATGTATAGCCCACAAGAAGAACGTAGCCAAAGCAAACGACATAATTTAACAAATGAAGTAGATAGGCAACAAAAAACTCAAGACATTGTAAATTCTTTACCACAATAAACTCAATACGCTGTCAAGTTTAAAATGGTGAGGACTTTGTAGGGCAATTGGTGACAACTTTGCCGATGATTAACCACTGTTGTCATAGGAAAATCAAAGACTGTAATGGAGGAGGGGGAAGATCGGTGAAATTTGGAAATTTTTACTCTGAAACTAAAAATTGGGACTTAATTAGTAAATCCGACGAAATTAATTTTTTAATTAATTAACTTAATAATTTATTTGATTAATTAAAAATTTTAGGTTAATAAAAGTTAAGATTAACTTATTAGTTAACTTAAAAAGTTAATTAGTTAAGTTAATTTGTTAGGTTAAGCAAAATTAGGTTTGATTAATTGTAGTGAGACCCACAAATAAAACTATTAATACAAATTTTTAATTTTTACATAGACAAGTCCCATAATGTCACGTTAGTATAAATATCTACCATATTATTGCTAACATGACAGAAAATTGATGATGTCACATAATCGTCAAAATTTTTATTATTTTAAGATTAGATTTAAATATTTGTCAAATATTAAGGTTTAATTTGCATTCTTAGGTTAAATTTGTCGGATAATATAAATGTTATGGTTAAAATGGTCCTTTTGCCTGTGCAATAATAAACATGGAGCTCTTATGCGGGCAGCAACTGGGCTCATGATTTCGGACCGAATTGATATGGCCCAAAACATTATCCTCCAAGGACATCTTTGTCATTTCGCAATATCATGCCAAAAACCCTAAACTATTATCCCCCTCACACTCCATATTTTAGCCTCATTATCATTTTCTCCCTCACCGCGCCTCCGTTGATCTTTAGCTTCTCTCCCATAGAAACTCAGAAACACAGCCAAAATGCCTCCAAAGTTCGACCCGAGTCAGGTGGTTGATGTCTTTGTTCGGGTTACCGGGGGGGAGGTCGGTGCAGCCTCTTCTCTGGCCCCAAAGATCGGTCCTTTGGGTCTCTCTCCGAAGAAGATCGGAGAAGACATTGCGAAAGAGACTGCAAAGGACTGGAAGGGATTACGTGTCACCGTCAAGCTCACCGTTCAGAACCGTCAGGCGAAGGTGACGGTGGTTCCCTCCGCGGCGGCGCTGGTCATCAAGGCGTTGAAGGAGCCGGAGCGGGACCGCAAGAAGACAAAGAACATCAAGCACAACGGGAACATCTCACTTGATGATGTGATCGAGATTGCCAAGGTCATGCGGCCCAGATCGATGGCTAAAGACTTGAGTGGGACCGTCAAGGAGATACTTGGCACTTGCGTGTCCGTTGGGTGTACGGTCGACGGGAAGGATCCTAAGGACTTGCAGCAAGAGATCACTGATGGTGAAGTCGATATTCCACTTGATTGATGGAAAGACATTGAGAAAGAAAGAACTTTTTCTTTCATGGTATTACCAGTTTTGAGTTGTTGAAAAGGTTATTGCTTTAGATGAATCTACAAATTCTGGTATTTTTCGAGGGATTTAGCAAGTCTCAAGTATGTTAATGTTTCTGGATATTGCTTGGAACATCAATTTTATAACCATTTTATTGTGAACAGAGCAATGATCTACATGTTTATGTGGAATTATGATTTTAGAATCATTAAATAGAGGGCTGTGATAATGTTAGACCATTGCTACTTTCTAGTGATGTAGTCAGTATTGCTTTGCTCCAGAGTAAGGTTTCTCGTGTGAATTTGGTAGCTTTGTGCTCATAATCACACATGGAGCAATAACAGTAGATTGCTCAACTTACAGATACTGATATGCAGTTCTCTTATAGGTCTGAACGTAAATGTGCAGGTTAATGATATTAGGTTCAGTGCTGTATGATAATTAATTGCCAACTTGTTGGTTCGAAACTTTTGTTCTTGAACTTGGCATTTGACACGAGTTGCATTTGAGACTGGTTGAGGGCCAAGGCAGCGTATTTGTTTGACTGGGACCTAATCGTTGATTCTATACTGGTGCTTAATGTAGTAGTTTGATTTCTGGTTAAGCTATTTTGGTCGTTCTTTATTCTAACTGGATAGTTCTTAATCACTGCATAGGAATTAACATGTATGGTGATATATTCCCTCTTGTGAAACAGTAGTGGTTCAGGTGCAACGTAAATTCTGTTTCAATGACTTGGATCGAAAGATCATTTGTCTTGGTTTTTGGTATATATGCTGCAAAATAATGTTCATTTGGTCTCTTTCATTCACTTATACAAGTTTGGCTCTGTGCCTACTTTCTAAAGTAAGGCATCGAATACATACATATAACGACTACGGAATCTAGGCGCTGGAAGTGAGCTTGTTTGTGATTTGTGAGTTAATTCTTTGACTCATGTTTCCCTTTTCTCTTCAGATTACTTGTTTTGCTTTGGTCTTTCAGTCTTCTCAAATCGCATACGGTTTAGTAGTCTTTTTCTTTTCTTTGGGTAGGACTGTGTATTCCATTTATTATCGTGCTTGTCTTAGGTAGAATAAGGATAAGTGAGTAGAAGTAGTTTAGGCTTATATCTGGTGGCCAGCATTTTCTTTACACCTGGTTAATGCCCTTCACAGCTATAATTAGTTCAGATGTTTTTGATCTATGGATCCCTCTCTGGCTGCTCCCTGCCTGCCTTGTACAAGCTTAGGATTCATTCCTGTCGCTGATGTGAGATTTCAGTGATTGATCGTGCTGACTCTAGATGACTGTTTAGCCTGTCGGAATGTGCTTGAACTGCTTCCTTCGTGTCTTGAGTGAGTAGTCTCAGCCTACTGAAAAATAAACATGAGTTACAAGGGAATTCAGAAATCTATCTTAATTTTATGTTAAATTTAGAATTTTACTCAATATACGAAAATGTTATCAGAAATTTTAATTAGTTATTTGTATTTTCTTACTATTTTGTATTGTCAAAATAATTTTAATTTTTAATTTTATCAATTGTTTGCCTTATTAAAACTTTATGTACTTTTGATGTTTATGAGTCTAAAATATATTAATATCACGAGTTAAAATTTGGCATTTATTGGACAATTTTTATACTTCTAATTAATATTATAGAATTCAGTAAAACTTAAAAGTTCATTTTTTCCTTTTCTTTTTCGTTTTTTATGTCTTGTAATTATTATGAGTACTTTTGTTTGTAGTATTTGTTGTGTAGTTACTTTATATTTATTTATTTACTTTTACTTTTAATTATGTTTTTGTTTTATTTACTTATTTGTTCTCTTTTTTGTCTTTTTATTTATTTACTTATTTTATATTTATTTTGATTTTAAATTTCCTTATTTTGATTTTTTATTTTCAGTCTTTAATTTTTATTTTTATCATTTTCAAATTTTTTTTCTTCTTTGGTCTTTTTTGGGTTTACAAAAAATAATCTCTCTTTTAGTTAGAAGTAAGATTGTATATTATTAGATCTCTTCGTATCTTACATCTTTATGGAATTTTTATTGCAATATTGTTGTTGTTATTTTTAAAAAATTAAAATATAATTTATCATTTAAACAAGATTTGAGTTACTTGTTAATAAGTCTGGCTAAGAGTTGGAAAGCTTTTTATGCTGTTTAAATTTATATGGAATTTTTTGAAGGCAATCCCAAAACTAAAGCTTTAGCTGAAACTGGAGGGATTAGAAAGATTAATCATTACCTTCGTTACTTTTTATACTGGAATATATCGATGACAATGGAGGGAAGGGCATTTCACTTTTGAGGATGGGAGATTGAATATGATTAATTTCTCCCAAGATAACAAAATATAATTATTAACGAGTTTCTTATTGAAAAGCAATATAAGAAGAAAACGAAATCGTGTTTTTGGATTTGATTGTTCTTCTACTAATTAAAGAATTCTTAGTAAGAAATTCTTTTCTTCCTAAAAATGATCTATTTGTACATTTGTGTGTTTTAGAAGGTTATCATCATCCATTAAAATTGATTATTATCTATTATTTATAGATAATGTTATGTTTTTGAAAAATATTATAGATAATGTTATTAAGTGTACTTTAATAGTTATTTATAATAAAATGTCACACTTTTTAAATTTATCAGATTTGTCCTTTTATTATTATTATCTCTTACTCACACATAATAAATTTAGTTAATAAGATTTTGACATCGCACTTGTCTAATAACCCACATGTTCAACATATGACATGAGCATATTGTTATATATCTATTAGGAATGACTCGATCCTTAAGTGGATTTATTATGCTATAACCTAGATTATTTATTGCTTCAACCATCATCTCATTCTCATTAGATGCATATTTTGTATTTGTATTGTTTTCTACATAGAAGTCGAGCCTTTTTCAATATATGTTGATGCAAACTTGAAATTGAATTGATCTTCCTCATTTCTTAATCCTTTGAATCAAATCAACTCACTTCTATAGAATGTTTCAATATATCGAATCATTCATGATTTTATAGTAACATTTTAAGATAGCAAATAATTTCAAAGAATTGAATTAATGTTCGTTATCTTAGAATGCTATTATAAAATCATAATGATTCAATATAATAGCCTCAAATTTAAAATACCCTTTTTGTTCAAGTTCTAATTTTAGAGAATTGGATTAATGTTTACATAGCCTTAAAGGATTCTCATACAATATAGTTTGAGAACATAACTTATATTCTGTTTATTGGTCGAAAATGGACACTTAGATATAATTCTTGTGTTGCATTATAGACTCTCTTTTATTAAAGCGTGTGTCTTTCCTTAAATAATGTATAGATGATAATTCAGGCATAACTAATGCCTAACTTGAGTTCACTTGTTTAATATTTAATCCCTCCTCACCAACTCACTTCTAGCATGTTAAGACAAATTGGGCAAACGTATCATTTTTTAGGTTATTTTGTTACTGATAATCTCTTACACTGGTTAATATATTTCATATCAATACTAGTGTTTTTAAGCCTTGAGCTTTCATTTATCACCTAGATAAATCGCTTAAAATTTGTTTAATATCCATTCTTACAAAATAATAGAGGTAATCACCAGTGTGGAAAGGCATCTCGTAATTATCTAATATACTTCTTATACTTATAATTGAATGCCTAACACTAATTTAACATTAATTTTGAAACCTCAAACTTAATTCAAAATCAATCATTTTCATATTTCTAGAACTAAAATTTCATTTAAAATTCATTGTAGAAAATATTGTTTAATTCTTAATTAGACATAAATTGCATCAAATATTTGATGATAAATAATTTACCATCATTGATAACAAGTATTATGAATAGTCACTAGAAATATTCATTTTTCTTTATGCTACTGTCCCCTTGACATAATTATACTTGATATCTATGTGTTTGATTTGATATTGATATTTGAGCTCTATAGTACTTTTTTTCAATATATTTGTTCATACACAACACAGTATGTATGAGACTACTAATTTCTTCATAATAAAGGATCATCTTTTTCACATATTCTTTTTATTGCATAAGTGGATACTACATATTGCTTAGGTGCTCACCTTTAGGAATTGATGTCACAAAACATTTTACTATCTTTTATACAAAACAGTTCAAGTATTTTGTCTATATATATGTAGCTTATAATTGTAAGAAAGCTTTACTTGAATGATACTGGGCGATCTTAACTGTAAATTTGTATGCAACCTTAGCCATATTCTTCATTTTAATCATGCATGATAGGTAATTTATTTGTTCGTATGACAAACTACTTATTATCACTAGTTACCAAAAACATATAATCCATATGAAACGAAATAGTTAAACAATTATTGTTGGATCTTTTAAATGTGATAAGTGGTCTTTTCCAATCATATTAAAATCATATAACATGGATACATTACTAATATAATAAACCACTTACTTTGAGACTATGTTAAACCATATTTTGACTTTAACAATATGAGCATATATGCTCTTGGCCTTTTTAAATGAAACCTTGTGGTTATGCCATATAGATTCCTTCGTCTAGTTCTTCATTTAAGATCATAGTCTTTACATCTATTTGATGTATGCCAAGATACATTTCAATTACTATGGCTAAAATCAATCAAAATGATGTAAACCTTATACAAAATGATATATATTTTTTCTCACAATCGATCACTTCGATTGTGTGTATCTTTTTGCCACTAGTTGCAATTCATATCTTCCAAAGTTGTCATCAGTCTTTCACTTAACATTTAAAAAACATATTTGTTTTTGATGGCCACACATCTTTGTGGAAGATTATCCAAGTCTTATATTCAAACTCATTAAAGTTCAATTTTCTTCTATTACTATAACTCATTCACCATAGGCAATACTAGATAAAGCCTTTTCATATTTCTCGAGTTATTACTTTCTTTTGGAGCTACTAGAAAGGTTATTCCTTTTAACTTCAAAATTGTATGACGAATAATTGATTCATAACATGGGTATGATGAAAGTTCAAGAAATGAATCTCTCTATATTTATATTACTCCCTCTTGAATTAGATGGTGATAAAGAGCTCCTACTGAGTTGCAATTCTCAATAGTCAAAAACCAATTCATCATCTCCTAAATTTTTCTCACTTTGATGAATACCATTCAACGAGTCTTATCTTACAAGATCATTCTAATTTAGACTCTCATATAATGACAAGTTTTGAAATATCTGTTCTTGCTTTGGAAAATCATTCTCTAAGATATCTCATTCTTGTGACACAAATTCAATTAATTGTTTATTACTTTGTTCATCGTTGAACATATACCCTTCAAAATGTTTAAAAATATCTTCTAAAGATACTCTTCTTCTCTTTAGAACTTAAATTCTCATACAGGGATAGTGAATATAAGTAACAAACGGATTCTTAAGAAATCAAATATGGTTCACCAGGTCTCTTACCTATCCTTATATTTTAGCATATAATTTCATAGGAACCCTATCAAGTATATATTTGATCATCAATGACACATCACCCAAATAGGAGATAGGCAACTTTGTCTATGCCATTATTGAACTAACAATAAGAAGAGTGTTAGTTTCTCCTCTCTACACCACTATCTTTTGGGTTGATTCATATGATATTCATTAGCTATCCATTTAAGTATCATCACATGACCTCTTGAATTGATCAAATAAATCTTCTTAAACTTGATTAGTTCTTGAAGTCTTTATCAACCTTATTGATTATTAAATAAATTCATATATTTTTTGAAATTGCTGAATATTTTCAAATTTTGAGAAATCAAATAAACATAATCATATTGAGTATGGTTATTGATAAATGTGATGAAATAAGTACCATCATGTCATGCTTTCATATCTGTTTAATCATAGATATCTTAATGAATTAATTGCAATAGTTTAGCTGCTTTTTGTCTTATGCTCAATAGTTTTTAACCTATTTTGTTATCCATGTAATGTTCATAAGTAGATTGTTATACTTTATGTAGATCTTCTAAACAAAATATGCTTGACTAGTTAGTTTATTTGATTTTATCTAATATGATCAAGTTTAGTATGCCACAAATTGTCATAGATATTATAAGAATTGGATGATGTTATTAAACAAAAAAACTAAATTAATTTTTTAAGAACAACATCTAATATCACAAAACCATCCAATATAAAACTATGACTACTATAATTTTGAGAAAATTGTTTTTTTCATTGTTGTGAAAATTAATAGTGTATATAAGGCTAACTAAAACATGACATAGGTAAGATTTGTTTACTTTAGGAGGTTCTTTTCCTTTCCCAATTTAGTTGGCCTTAGTGCTTCTTAGAATTGTAAGAATTACGGAAGGCTTTCTTTTTGCTTTTTATTTAGACTCATCACAATTCTTCCTCTTCTTAGTTTTTAATTCCTTGTGAGCATAACTTAGCCATATCTATCTCAATATATAGCTTAGAAGCCTCAAGATGTTTATTAATAGATGCCTTATAATATCCTCTATCAACTTGATATACACATTATAGGTTAATTGCATTTTCATATGTTCCTAACGTGGAGGTAAGGATGTGTAAAACCTTACACTAGCTCAATTTAAGATGAGATATGACTAATATCCTTTAGTTCACTATGTTTAACATTAGCTTCACGTACCTCAAAATTGAATTTTCTAATCTCATACTCTCTCTCTCTCTCTCTCTCTCTCTCTCTCATATATATATAAAATAATGAGTGATCATTTATTGGTATTGTTACTTAGCTGGTGTTGGTTGGTTGTTGTATGAAGGAAAAGATGTGATTGCCCAAACAAAGATAGTTCAGGCAAGACATTAGCATATGTGCTTCATCTGCTTCACAGGCTTTTTACCTATTTTGGTTCCAATATGAAGCTTCCTCCCTCCGCATTTTTTCTTGTCTCCTAAGTGGAGAGTTATGTCATCACTCGTCAGCTTTCAATGCAGTGATCAGGACAAACTACTTCACATCTTAGCTTCTTTTGAAGTTGGAGCTCGTTCTAAAGAAAGTCTTGATATTTTACCAATTTCGTTGAAATGAGTTTCAGATTGAAACTATTTCTAGAGAAGGAATTGAATGCTGAGCTCTTTAACTACTTGAATAGCAATTGATGACAATGAATCACAAGAGAAGGAACAAGTTAATGGTGGGATTCTTGGTAAGTCAAGAAAGTACAGAAAACATCCTGTAAAAGTTGGATATTGAATTTGGAGAATTGACTTAAAAAAGGTACACACGGTAAGTTAATACTTTGGGTTTAATATTCAACTTATGGATCGGGGCTTCTTGCTGTAATTCTACAAACTGGTAATTTATAAATTAAACTAGACTTGGGTTTTTTCTAGGATATGGTATAACTAAGAAGATGTCAAAGTCAAATGTTTTGTTTTCTCACACCGTTACATATTGTACTTTACCTTCTCAGATTGACAATTTCATGCATAGATTGTACACTGAAGTTTGTGTGCTTATTGAAAATATTATGATCTAGTTCCAATATCATTTTCTTATGTTTAATTATAAACAAATGAATTATTTTTTGTACCATTATTTATTTTTCTACACTTGTACATGCATCACTCTTTTATTGTCACATCTACACGTGAGTCTACTGGAAACAGCTTCTCTACTATGTAGGAATAAGGCTACGTACTATCAGACCTCCTCAGACTCCACTTTATTACAGGACTTTGATTTTTGAGTGTGATGATGAGGAGTGAGTGATCATTTCATGGTTACTAGGGTGCCACCACGCTGGACCATATGTCCTTAGTATGGTCATGCCTCTTAATCTTGGGCATAACATCAAAATATACATTGTATAAGCCAAAAATTTCTTTTTTTTTAAAAATGAGTTATATGCCTCATAGTTTTCCTATATTGAGTTATAATATCCTTCTTAAAGACTATTATGCTTTCGTGTGATGACACAAAAGCCTTTTGCTCTTCGAATACATATTAGATTTCTATACTTCCAAATTTCTACAGTATCACTATTATAGTTTTCACCTCTAGTGAATTCTACGAAAAAAAAAACTTTTAGATACAACAGTTATTTCCTTAAACCCATATGTCCATGATGATGCATTTAATATGTGATTATTATCAATTTCAATAAATTTGATGCAATCTTCTAAATAGAAACTTTAAATGTTCTCACAATTATTTGTGGAACCAAAAGGTCACTAAGTTTCCAATCATTATCTATATCAAATTTGATAAATAATTAAACATTTTATTTAGGTGTATTTATTTAGGAATGTCATAAGTAGGTTATGTATAACATATACATATAAAATAATAATAAAAAAAAGAATAATGCATTTTAATAAACACATAATATTCAAAATTTAACAAATGCTACAAACAATTAATAGTATATAAGTATCCTTAAACATGAATAAAAAAGTGAATAACACTTTTTTATTCATATTATAAATTTTGATGAATCCTATGAATATGAAACTCGATGAACTCTACAGAGAATTGAGTTAATTAGTTCTTTAGATGAATCATTGAAATTCATATCCATTACACACTTTATAATGTCCTTTTATAGGCCACCAAAACTAAGACCTTTATATACTTCTCTTTTCCTATGCTCTTTTAAGAAAGTTTACACCACCCAATTATATGTATGCATATGATCTAATAGTGTATTCTACACTCTAATTAACAAATAACTACGTTGGGGTATGCGTGTTTTGCAAAGCGTCTCATTTTTTTATAAGAGTGGAGAACCCTTGATAACTAGCAAAGATGAGACCTATTATCATATTATCCACTAATATAACATGTGAGATTAGGTTTGTCTCGGGCATTATATGATATTGATCTAATTGTGTCTTTATAAAATTTACATGATTTCATTGTGCTACAGTTTTTAATTGAAATCGAAGTTCTTATTATAACCATTTTTTTTGTAAACAAATTCAAAGAAAGATAATATTCAACACTTTTGAATAATAAGCTGAAATTGTCCCATAATGTGAGTGCATCATTAAAGGAAAAAGGCTCAACAGCATGATAAATTAATGTTTGTTTTAATAATTTTAATTCAATTAGGAATTTATTTCTAATTTATTACGGCACTAATGATTTCAATTTAATTAGAAGTTTATTTCTAATTATATATATTTTAATTAAAAACTTATTTTTAATATTCAACTTATGAGCAGACTAATTTAAATTTAATCAAAAACTTGTTTCTAATTAAATAATTCACTTAGAAACTTATTTTCAGGTATCATTAAATTCATTCATATGTGTAATGTATATAAATTAAATATATGTAAAATTTGAAACTTATTTCTAAATAAATTTCGGCACTGAATTTAAAACATTGCATGTATGTGTGTATATATATATATATATATATATATATATATATA
>JANJEY010000005.1:73864524-73877603 GCA_024703695.1 Erythroxylum cataractarum
TACCCGTCACCACCATGGTAGGCCTCTATCCTAACATCGAAAGTTGATAGAGTAGAAATTTAAATGTTTCCAGGAGGCAGTGAAGTAGCAATAAAATAACATTTAGATAGTAGCTTTCTAGGGATATTACAACCACTATCGGTCCCTCAAACTATCTTTTTTAATATCACTATAGATTTCTTAGAAGGGCCACTTAAATCTCAAGGGAAGGAAGTGATTCGTATGGTGGTAGATAGGCTCATTAAGTATGCCCACTTGAGTTTGGCCTATCCTTATTCAATTGAACAAATGGTAAAATTATACTTAGATATTGTTTTCAAGTTATATAGCATACCCGCCACCATCATCATAGACAGAAGGATTGTATTCCTTTACCAATTTTGGAAAGAGTTTTTCTCCTTGTATGGAGTTAAGTTGTTATATTCTACAACTTACCATCTTTAAACAAATGGCCAAACTGAGTAGTTAACAATTGCTTAACTACTTTCCTAAGGTGTATGAATATCCTACAAAATGGAATTAGTGGCTATCTCTTATAAAATGGTGGTTTAATACAAACTACCATTCTTTTACCTAAACTACACCCTATGAAGTTTTACATGATATTCTACCTCCCTAACATTTTCCATATTCCCCTAAAGAGTCTCATATAGCAGTTAAGGAACAATTTTTAACTTACAGGGAAGAAATTTTTAAAAGCTTAAAATTCATCTTCACAGGGCTCAAAATCACACCAAATAATTAGCAAAAAAAGGATGCATAAAAAGATAATTCAAAGTAGGGGATATAGTATATCTTAAGCTATAACCATATAAAGAATAGGCAATATCTATTTGAGTAAGCATAAACTTTCTTCAAAATATTGTAGACCATTTGTAATTGAAGAAAAAATTGATAAAGTAGCATATAGTTAGGGATGACAATTCAGCTGGGCCTATCAACCCAGCCCAGCCCGACTCTGATAAAAATTTCGGACTATCAATAACAATAACATTTATCATCTTTGAGAATCTGAAACACCAAGATCCATATGAATATCGAAACCAAATCCAAATCAGGTTATACCTTTTGCAACGAAAATATGCAGAAGAACTGGTAGTATTGGGAAGAGCACGTCAAATGTCATACCTTTACTGATATCCACACTCTCGTAGGACTGAACAACCCCTTTTGATGTGCTAGAACCATGTTTTGGGACCTCTCTCTATCTATCTCTAGCAAAGGATGTCTCCTTTTAGGGTTTTAAGCAGATGAGTCTCTTCTATCTTCAAGCCATACTATATATCCATATATATAGTAAAACCCTAAAGTCCAAAGCCCAAATCCGATTAAGGCCCAATGAAAATTCAATCTACTTAGTGTGTGACCTTGTAGGCTTATTTAATATAAGCAGGAGGCCCAAACTTCTTTTATGCTCACAAGTTATAATCGATCTCTAGCAAGACATAATAACTATCTAATATTAAATAAGGTCAGAATAAAATAGTACCTTAATCACAACTGATAAATTAGATTATATTCTATAATTGATTCGTAAGGCATACGCCTACAAACTCAACCTGAGTTAACTGAACCACATATCGTGCACGGGCTAAGGTTGTTTAAGCTTAGCCTGACTCGTGGCTCGATCGAAAGTAACAAAACAATGTCATTTTCTAAATTTTTTTCCAAAAATGATAAAACGAGTCAGGTAGCCTCGACCCGACTCAGGCTTGACCTAGTTGATTACCATTCTTACATATAGTTTGAGATTACCAAGGAATTTGATATCCATCTTGTTTTTCATGTTTCCTTACTCAAGTAATCTTTAGGCAAGCTTCTCCTCTTCTCTATGCTTCCTAATTTGAATAGCTCCTTAATTCCTTAACTGCTAGTAATTATGGACAAAAGAATGGTGATGCATAAGGGTGATGCGATGGCACAGTAATTGATTAATTAGAAGGGATTATTCCCTACTGAGGTAACTTGGGAGTGAACTAATGAATTTAAATTAAGTTTCCTTAACTTTGTCCTTAAGGAAAAGGATAAGATGAAGAAGGGGGAGTTATTACAGAAGAAATCGATGGAATAAGTGGAGTAAAAGGCAATGAAAAAAAGATAAGTTCTTTAATGTTTTAAAGAGCCAAAGGGATTACCACCAAATAGGGAGCATGGTCATAACATCCCCTTGTATCCATGCTTTTAGTTTATTAATAAGAGGCCCTAAAAAATTTTAAGAATCTAAAGGGATATGACTAAAGAGTTTGTAGAAAAAATGTTAAGTTATAAAATAATATAACCTAGAACTACTCTTTTGCCTCTATAGTTATTTTGGTTAAAAAGAGGAATAATTAATAAAGGTTTTGTGTGGATTATAAGGCATTGACTGGAATAACAGAGGAAGACAAGTTTCTAATTCCCTTAGTGGATAAATTATTAGAGGAGCCTTATTGATCTACCATTTACTAAGATTGACATAACATTAGGTTACCATCAAATTTGAAGGTCTCTAATTAAAACTCACTACGAACACTTTGAATTCTTGATAATACCTTTTAAACTCATAAGCATCTCAGCTACCTTCCAAAGCCTCATGAATTCTATTTTTAAGCCATATTTGAGGAAATGACATATCTTTTAAAGTTAAACAACATTATGCAAATATAATTTGACTAAATTTCATATTTATAGTATAAGGATGTGGTCCACTTGAATCATATATCTCTTATTTTGAAAAGAAGTAATTAAATTTATTATTCCGCTGCAGTTGAGATCAGATCTCAACTCGATTTTCCAACAAAATGACCCAAAAATCATTATTAGCAAACAAATTAATGTGCTTTAAGAAAGAAGAAATGATAAATATGAAGTTATAAGGATAATACTGACTTTGTAGAGAATTGAGATCAGTACTAATACAGAAACAGAAAGAAAAAGATTAAAGAAGTAACCTTAGCGACTGTTCTAAAGTTTATCTTTAATAGATACATACAACTTATATAATTATCGAACAAAAAAAACATTATTATAGCAATAGTTGAAACCTTGTACATCACGAGTTCAAGGAATTGAACCTTTGTCGGATTTCTCTACATATTCTTCATCCTACAAGAGAGTTGAAGATATTGATATTAGAAATTGATTCAAAATTAACAGCTCATGTTTACGTTGTTTAGTTGCTACTAATTCTCCTATTTAATCTCATTATTTGTTGAGGCAAGGCACTTTACTAATAGTGTCGTATTTCTCTATTGTTACTGTTATTGTATGGCTATAAATAAGCCATCAGTTTTCTTTAATTATTATCCAATAAGAGTGCTTTTCTTTCTCATTCAATCTTTTGATATTTTTTGTTTCTATTTTAGCTTAATATACAATTGCGGAAATTAAGTAGTTTTTTGTTTCTACCCAACATTTGTAGTATCAGAGGGCTAGTGTGAGTAAATATCAAAAAGAATGAGAGAGAAACACATCAGGGAGCGTGAAACACAATAGGAAGATGGGCCATGGTTGTGAATGGTATTTCCTCTACCTCAAAGGCACTTGTACCCATCTTCAATAGAGAGAAGTATGAGTTTTGGAGCATCAAAATGAAGATACTCTTCAAATCCCAAGATGTATGGGAATTAATTAAAAGTGGTTATGCGGATTCTGATATTGATGAAACAAGGTTGAAAGAGAACAAAAAAAGGACAACAAGGCTTTATTCTTCATTCAGCAAGTTATTCATGAATCAATATTCTCAAGAATTGCAGTAGCTAGCACTTCAATAAAGGCATGGGAGATACAACAAAAAGAATATCAAGGCACAAACAAATCTATCACGGTCAAACTTCAATCACTACGCCGTGAGTTTGAGAATTTGCCAATGAAGAATGATGAGACGATGCAAGTTTATTTGCCTAGAGTAGCCACAATGGTGAATCATTTGAGATCTTATGGTGAAAAATACACTGATCAAGTTATGGTTGAAAATTTTCTAAGGAGTTTAACTCCTATATTTGATCATGTAGCTGTTGCTATAGAAGAATCCAAAGACTTGTCTACTCTATCTTTTGATGACCTTAAAGGTTCATTGCAATCTCATAAAGTAAGGATGAACAGCAGATCGTTTGAGAAAGCAGAAGAGAAGGCATTTCAGGTCAAAGCATCCCCATCAATAGATGAATCCAGAGCAACTGGTAAAGGCAAGGAATTTAATAGTGGCGGGCATAGTGGTAAAGCCAACGACAGAGGCAAAGGCAGAGGTAGAGGAAGATTCTATGAGCAATTTGATTCTAGGCAGACAAATGACCAACAAAAGCATTACAAAAGTAGTGTTCATTGTAACTACTGCAAAAATTATGGCCATGTGAAAGCATATTGCTAGAAGCTCTAAAAGAAAGAAAAAGCAAGTTATGCAGAAGTTGAGGAAGAAGATAAGCTCTTCATGGCTTAAGAGCAAGAGGTGAATGTGCCAAAGGAACTTTCGTTTATTGAGAGCGGCAGTTCACACCACATCTTTAGAGAAAAATCAACATTTAAAAATAACTTGATGAAAACTTCAAGAAAGAAGTAAATCTTGGAAATAATTCCAATATCAAAATGGAAGGAAAGGGTACTATCGCAATACGATCCAACAATGGTAATGTGAAATTCCTACATGATATTTACTTTGCTCCAACTTTGACAAATAATTTGTTATGTGTTGTTCAATTAATGACTAGAGGTATTCAATTTTGTTTGATAATAATTGCTATGAGATCAAAGATAAAAAATCTAGCCAAATTATTGTTAGTGTTCCTATGGCACAAAACAATTTATTCCCTCTTAATGTCTTTGGTGGTGAAACTTATGCATTAGTTACTGGAAATGGCAAAAATGACTCAACCTTGTGGCATTGAAAGTATGGACACCTCAATATAAAAGGTTTAAAATTGTTAAGTAACAGGGACATGGTTTATAGGTTGCCCAGAATTGAATCAATTGGGTTATGTGAGGGATGTATTTATGGGAAGCAAAGTAAATTATCATTCTCTGTTAGGAAATCTTAAAGGGCATTAGAATGTCTTGAATTCATATATGCTGACCTGTGTGGACCCATGCAAACAAAATCTGTTGGAGGAAGTCAGTATTTTTTGCTATTTACTGATGATTGTAGTCGTTTCAACTGGGTGTATTTTCAAGTTAACAAAGCATTAACTTTTCAAAATTTTCATAAATTCAAGACTTTGGTCGAAAAGCATATCGGCCACAACCTTAAAACCCCTCACACAGATCAAGGAGGAGAATTTTTTAACTGGTGATTTTAATTCATTTTGTGAAGATAATGACATTCATAAGGAGTTGACAACACCATACACACTGGAACAAAATAGCGTTGCTGAGCGAAAAAATCGCACTGCTGTTGAAATGGCTAGAAGTTTGTTGCAAGCCAAAATCTTCTGAGCAATTTATGGGTAGAAGCAGTAGCCACAACAGTCTATTTGCTAAATTTTTCCCCCACAAGAGCAGTTTGGAACAAAACCCCATATGAGGTTTGATCAGGTATGAAGCCTCATGTTAGCCACATGAAAATTTTTGGTTGTATTGCTTATACTTTAATTAACCAACAAGATCGTCAAAAACTAGATAGCAAGTCAGAGAAGTGTATTTTTGTTGGTTATTCATCTCAATCCAAGGCTTATAGGTTGTATAATCCTATTAGTAGCAAAATAATTATTAACAAGAATGTTGTGTTTGATGAATTTGCAAGCTAGAGTTGGAACGAATGCCAAACAACATCAACTGCTAAAATTCCTATGGAAGCTAAAGATTTTTTTCAGTCATCAGAAACAAAAGTGCCCTTGAATTCTCTTGGAACATCTAATAGTCCTTCCTCTTCCCAGCCAATAAACAGGCCGCGGTGACAAACACAACATTTTTCACAATTGAGAAATTTTCAGGTGATTCCAGATGACGCCATAAATGATGAAGGAGATATAATTCAATTTGCAATGTTTGCAAATGTTGACCCATCATCTTATCAAAAAGCTGCAAACAAAGAAGTGTGGTGTAGTGCAATGAAAGAAGAAATGTCAGCCACTGAAAAAAATGGTACATGGGACTGGTGAATTTGCCTGTAGAAAAAGAAGCAATTGGATTGAAGTGGATTTTTAAAACAAAGTATCAAGCAGATGGAAGAATTCAAAAATATAAGGCAAAGCTCGTAACTAAGGGGTATTGCCAACAACAAGGTGTTGATTACGAAAAAACTTTCTCTCCTGTGGTGCGTTTTGAGACAGTAATAATTTCTTTAGCATTAGCTGCTCAACTAAAATGGCATGTTTATCAATTTGATGTTAAGTCGGCATTTTTAAATGGTGACTTGAAAAAAGAAGTTTATGTAGTACAACCAGAGGGGTTCATTATTAAAGGCAAGGAGAGTAAGGTATACAAATTGAAAAAGGCTCTTTATGGGTTAAAACAGGCACCGCAAGCTTGGTACAGTAAGATTGATTCTTACTTTTGGAATTATGGTTTTGTTAGAAGTGAAAATGAACTAACTCTTTATCTTCAAAAACAAAAGAACGATTTGTTATTAGTGTGTCTCTATGTAGATGATATGATTTACATGGGATCATCTTCTTCTCTTGTTTCTGAATTTAAGGAGAATGTGATGAAAACTTTTGAGATGACAGGTTTGGGAAAGTTTCATTACTTCCTTGGTGTGGAGATTAATCAAACAGAAGATTGGACTTTTATATCTCAAAAGAAGTATGCAGCTGATCTCCTTTGAAGATTTAACATGCAAAATTGTAACTCCTCGACAACTCCAATGAATGTTAGTGAAAAGTTACAAGCCAATGATGGTTCAGTACCTGCGAAGGAAAATTCTATAGAAGCTTATTTATGTCATACAAGGCCAAATATAGCCTTTTCTGTTGGTGTTGTTTCTAGATTCATGCATGGTCCTTCTACACAACATCTTGGAACAGCTAAAAAAATTCTACAATATGTTGTCAAAACTCTGAATTTTGGACTTTGGTATACTGCAAACTCAAATTTCAAGTTAAAAGGTTTTATGGACAGCGATTGGGCAAATTTTATTAAAGATAGAAGAAGTATTTAAGGTCAGGTATTTGTTCTTGGCTCATGTTCAACATCTTGGAGCTCAAAAAAGCAACCAACAGTAGCTTTGTCGTCAACAGAAACAAAATACATGGCTGTAACTGCATCAGCTTGTCAAGTTGTTTGGTTTCGAAGATTACTGAAGCATCTTAACCAAGAACAAAAGGAAACAGCAAACATTTTCTCTGACAACAAGTCCACAATTTCAATGTCAAAAAATCTAGCTTTTCATGGGAGGACTAAACACCTAGACACCCATCATCACTTCATTTGAGAGTTAGTTGCAAGTGAGCAAATTATCTTGACTTATTGCAACATTGAAGAACAACTCGCCAATATTCTGACTAAGGCACTTTCAGTCAAGAAGCATGCTTATTTCTGTTCATGTTTTGGTGTATGTGATTTTGAATCAAAGAGAGTGTTAGAAATTGATTCAAAATTGACAGCTCATATTTACGATATTTAGTTGCTAACAATTTTCCTATTTAATCTCATTGTTTGTTGAATCAAAGCACATTACTAATAGTGTCATATTTCTCTATTGTTACTATTATTATATGGCTATAAATAAGCCATAAGTTTTCTTTAATTATTATCCAATAAGAGTGCTTTTTTTCTTCATTTAAACTTTTGATATTTTCTGTTTCTATTTTAGCTTAATATACAATTGCAAATATCAAGTAGTTTTATGTTTCTGCCCAACAATTCCTTATAGGAAAAAGACAAACCATGATAAATTGCAGTCTTGCCAAAAAAATATCACTGGAACCCATTTGTAGATATAACATCTATCTACAGGGGCAACTGCTAGATTTGCTTTCATCGGTCAGACATCACTTTCAGAGTAAATACTAACATGCTAAACCATATATTTGAGTGCTGAAACTCATACATAAAACAATATATTGGACTGCTAACATTGAAGAGTTGATTTTACTCTACATGTTATTCTTAGTAATCCACTGAAAACATATAAATTGACTAGAACAAAATCTATACCTTATAGGAAGCATTCACTAAAACTCAAAACACAAAACTTTTAGATCTCTCCTTAATCTTTCTACAAAATCTTGAATCGTCTTAATCTAAATTCGAACAAGAATGTTATGTCCAATTTAAGAAGCATTGTCTAGCTTTTCCACATAAGTATTGCATAAAGAATGAAACTTTAAGCTTGAGGTCTCAAAAAATTGGGAAAATCTTGAAAAATAAGATGTTGCTTTATTTATTTTTTCGATTTGTCAATACGATACAATGTGACAGTACAAAGGTAGACAAGGAATGCTGTTTTTGCACTTTTCAGTGATCATACAATCTGTTAGCCAAAAGACAAAAACGTTAAGCAGAAGCCTCTGGCAGGTTAAAATTCCATGCAAATCAATTAAGAGAGAGACATGTCATGATGCGTTAATAAATCAATGCTCAACATTTCCTTAACTACAAATTCCAGGATTCCGAAATTGTTAGGAGCAAAACTTTGCTGAGGGGCAAATGTACGATATAGAAAACCTATTTCATTGACCTAAGATGTACCTGTAAGTGTTAGTATATTGACGTTAGGACTCAGGGGGGCATAACATAAGCAATTCTACAACCTTTTGTGCAATGGTGGCACATGCTGAAACAGCCCCATGCTGCACTGATGTCAAAAGTGAGATTGGGGGGCAAAACATAAGCAATTCTACAACCTTTTGTGCAATGGTGGCACATGCTGAAACAACCCCATGCTGCACTGATGTCAAAAGTGAAATTGGAAACCGCCACCACCACCCGGAAAGCCTCCGTCAAACCCACCAAAACCCCCAGGAAAGCCTCCTTCAAAATGGAAAGTATATTGCTGTCCTCCACCACCAAATGGGTTGAAACCGCCACCACCACCACCGCCACCACCCATTCCCATCTCATCAATGTCTTCTCCTCTATCATACCTTGAACGTTTTTCTTCGTCTCCGAGGACCTGTAGAGGACAATGGAATTTTAGGGAGGAACACAACCACCAAAACCTGTGCTTTAATTTGGACCACGAATAAACGAAATTCTCGTACTTAAAGTCTCGTAAATCTACTGGTAAGTTGACAAAGAAACTGTATCTTGGGGAGATTAACAAAATCTGATGGTATACACTTTAAAATGATAAAAGAAAAATCAGATCACGACAATCATACCTCATAAGCAGCAGCAATTTCTCGGAACATGGCCTCTGCTTCTTCTCTTTTATCAACATTTTTATCCGGGTGCCACTGCAAAGCAAGCTTCTTATATGCACGTTTGATCTCCGATGATGACGCAGTTTTTGAGACTCCTAATATCTTGTACCAGTCCTTGCGCTTGCTCAGCTTCAGGGCTTTCTCTGCCCTCATCAACGCTTCCCGGATGCTCATGTCCTGTTAATATTGCATATATGTGGCTTGAATATTTTCCGTAACATAAAAGCTATATGTATCCACATTTTGCTTAATTAAATAGCAGATATCATAGAACTGAAGGGTTAAGAGAGAGTTGCATAATGCCAATGAATTTTCAAGAAGGTAAACCTAATTATTGATTTTGCTGAAAAAAAATAAATGTAGAAACGAACAGTTAGATGCCAAACAAACTAGGTAATTCGATGACTATAGAAACTCAATTGAGAGGGGGGCTGATGCAGAAGGATAGCAGCTAACCTGCGGCGATTTTTGAGCAGCTGATTTAATGTCCTCAACAGCTCCTTCCCAGTCCTCTGTCAAGAGTTTTGCTTCACCTCTCTATGATATGACAAATTTTTCTTAGGAGATCTTCAAAAAGCAATATAATGTTCAAACAAAAGGGACATAAAAACAAAACATCACCCTAACCTGAACTAAAGCGTCAAGAAGATCCCCATCAATGTTCAGTGCTTCATTGCAGGCACTTAATGCATCTTTACCCCTGCCAAGCTTGACTAAGAGGTTACACAAGCCTAAATAAAGATGTACATTATGTGCTTGATGATTGGGGTCCAGTGCAAGAGCTGCATTGTAGTCCTCTACAGCAACTCGCAGCTTACCCTTGCTAACATTTTCCTCTGCCTGTAAAGAAAAAATGAAAATGATTAACATAAACTCCAAATGAAGGAGAAGGAAATTTCTCTCACAATCTCTACCCAACTCCGCATTTTTGCAAGCCCTTAATTACCAAGACAAGAATCTATCTGAATATAATGTCAACTTACAGATTTGGTCTTCTTGAGTAAGTTTTTTAAACCAAAATATGCTTTCTTCAGTTCACTATGCTCTGGATCAAGACGTAGACCCTTCTGATAATGCCTAAAGAAAGCATACATCCATACTTAAAACTTTTTTAGTAATAAAAAAATTAATAGAAATCCCTAAGAGGCTAAAAGATATTTTCTTTACACTTACTTTGAAGCAACATCATGATCTGCTAAATAATAGTAAGCCCGGCCACGAAGCAGTAGTGCATCAAGATTATTTTCATCTTCCTTTAAAATATATCCACTCTCAGAGATGACGGTTGAATAGTCCTTAGTTGCCAACAACAATTTCACTTTTAGGAGTTTAGCCTGCAACCAGCAATGCATGTAGTCAACAGACTGCAGTCACTATCTGGAAAAACTTAGCAAGCTGAATAAATTACCAAATAAGATACAAAGCCAACAACAACAATGTATAAGTCGAGACAATTATTACCTTTGAACATGCTGGAGAAAAAACAAGAACAACTTTATCAACAAATTCTAAAGATTTTGAAAAATCCCCTGAATCAAAAAGATTCAATGCACTCTCAAGAGCACTCTGAGCCTGAAGTAATTGAGAAAGCTCCTTTTCTGCAGTCTTATGTCCAGGTTGTATCTCCAAGATCTTTTTATAGCTCTTTTCTGACTCTTCGTATCTACATTGGCCAAAAATAATGTTAAGTCGTAACTTTCTTTCCTTTCAGAAAGTAAAAGACTATGGTTGAATTACTCAAGAGCTATTTACTGGGCATTATGACGAATAGAAAATCAAAAAGAAATTTTCAAAAATCAATGCAGCATCATGTATTTTAGAGAAATGATAAGGAAAAAAAAAGCATGTATTAAGGTAACTTCAGGGATACAAGCAACCGTAAGATCAGTCCAACATTTTGTTGTTGCCGTGCAGATTCTAATCATCAATTAGCTTCTGATGAAGACTTTAAAGAAATAAGAAACAATTTAATAGCTGACCTGCACAACTGACGAAGAATTGATGCTCGACGGAAATAAGCTTCAGAAAGTGTTGGATCTGCCTCAATGGCAGCATTAAGATCATCAAGCGCCTCACTATAATGCTTCAACTTTACACTCTGAGAAACTCTTTCAAATAGCTTAGCGGCATTCCCACTTTTACCGTCTGCACGTTTGATTCCAAAATACATTAATGGTGCATGACTTGTGGACACCAATTGCACTACACACTATAAAGCCGAACGAGTGCCAAAGTTGCATGTAGAATAAATAACATTAAAGAAGCAGATGCCATAAACTTTTATTTGCTTTATTGCTTAGCTTCAATCCTAAAAGTGAACCGATCCCATAAATATCAAATTACTATGTAGCCAGCGATCTTCCTTCATAAACAATCTGCATTCGTGGATGTTAATTCCATTCATTAGGAAAATATCTTCAGTCTTAATCATCTCAATCAGAAAAAAAGAAAGAGTGTGAAAGCTTTCTTGTATCGCTGTCGAAATTTCTATGTACAGGGACGCTATTAAGGAATCAAAATTCATATCTTGCACTTGTGATCATATATCTTGAGTAATCAGCTATTGAATAACCACACAACTTTTTGTGGTAAGTATCTTAAAGAATAAAAAATTGTAGCATCCATCAAAGACATCACAACGCATAGGCGTCAGCAGCAGTCCATAACCACACATGTAACTCGATTGAACCAGAAATTATATCTACAATTCAATAATTGACAGAGTTCGGTAATTAAATAACCATGAAAGAAAAGTCTGTTTTCGGCAAACCAAAGTATCCCACGATGGAAAGATAGAAACTTTTACAGTCTTAGCTGCATCTTATGAATCTCCCTCAAACTAATCAGTCAAATACTTAGAAACAGATCCAGACGTCCAATAGACAGCAATAAAGAGGGGCATAAACAAAGGCATTGCCAACTGATATAGTAAAAATAAAAACCAAATCTTTTCGTACTAAAAGAAAAGATGGACAAAAACCTGAAGCAGAAACAAGAGGTTGGTGAAGTAGGAGCTGGGAAACAAACACAAACTGAAGTATAAGCATTGTGAACCCCAATCCTCTCCATGCCAATCCATCCATGGCCCAAAAAAACCTCACCAAATTCATCACCAGAAACTCTCTCCTGATTCTGAAAGCAAGCACCAATACCCACTTGCACAAATTGCTAAACTCAACAGATATATATGTGCATGTGCATAAATATATGTCTCCGCGAATCTGGAGGGAAGACAGAGAAGAAGATTTTAGCTTGAAACTGATAAATTTTACTTTCTAATGTAGTGTTGAAGAGGAGAGAGAGAGAAAAAAACTCGCGTGTGATTCGAAAGTGTCCTTCCACGTATCTATCACCTATGAGCTTCTTACACGTGGACCTCGACCGTGGCCTACTGAATTCCTGCCTTGTTGAATACCTATATAAAGCTTCAGCCAATAAAAAACTGCCACGTCATCTTACTTTGTACAGGCCTAGTTTGGGCCCAATGACAATTAACCCAATATAGATCTGCATTTTAGTTAGCCCATTAGGAAGAGCTTCCCATAAAATCTCATTAAAAAGAAGCATTCCTTAATAAACAAGTAATATAAAAATATAACTATTGTGGTAAACTATCAGTAAATTAGAGAACTAAATACTGGCAACATTATATTTCCACGTCGATTTTAGTTTTTAAATAAAAACAGAAATATATTAGTTGTTAATTTCAATATAGTTATTATTGCTGTATATCATCATTTTTAGTTTGTTTGTTGCTGTATATAATTAGGCAATTAGTTAGTTTTAATTATTTAGTTCAATGGC
>JANJEY010000005.1:73920661-73935455 GCA_024703695.1 Erythroxylum cataractarum
TTCAATCTTGATGTTGATTTTGTTGAATCTCTGTTTCATGTTGACCATATTATAGGAAATAAACGTAGTGCACATAAGGAATGTTATGCTTTTTTGTGACATTAAAAATTAGGTCATATATTCAGGGAAAGGGTACAAAGATTAGTGAAAAATAAAATCTTACCTCAATTGGATTTTACTGACTGAGATATATGTGTGAATTGCATTAAAGCTAAGCAAACTAAACATATATCAAGGAATTCAGCCACAAGAAGTAGCCAATTACTTGAATTAATACACACTAACATCTGTGGTTCTTTCAACGTTCTATAGGGTGGCAAAAAATATTTCATTACCTTTATTAATGACTTCTTATGATATGGTTATATTTATCTGCTATATGAGAAGTGTCAATATGTGGACATCCTAGAGGTGTTTGTTAATGAGATAGAAAGGCAGTTAGATAGAAAAGTAAAGATAGTGAGGTTTGATAGAGGTGGTGAATATTATGAAAAATTTGAAGAAAGTGAACAATTTTCAGGTCCATTTGCAAAGTTTCTTGTAAGTCAAGACATATGTGCACAATATACAATGTCTGATATACTGCAACAAAATGGTGTAGCTGAAAGACAGAATCGTACTCTTATGGATATGGTTAGGAGTGTGTTAAGTTATAGTACTGTATCTTTATCATTGTGGATGGATGCATTAAAGACCGTTGCGTATCTGCTTAATAGGATTTCTAGTAAGGTAGTTCCTAAGACACCTTATGAACTGTGAATAGGAAGAAAACCTAATTTACGACACCTTGACAGTTGGAGTTGTCTGGCAAAACTAAGGCTATATAATCCATATGAAAAGAAGCTTGACGCGAGAACCTTCAGTGGTTATTTCATCGGCTATCTTGAAAAGTCAAAAGGATATAGATTTTATTTTCCTAATCATAATATGAAAATAGTAAAGTCTGGTAATGCATGGTTCATTGAGAATGGTCCAATCAGTGGGAATAGAGAATCGTAAAAAGTTGATATTTATGATAGTCGAGTAGAAACTGCTACATCAAATTTAATCCCACCGATTGTTATTCCTCTTGTTGCATCACAGATACGCAATATACCATAACAGTAAATTAATGTTCCAATTCCACAAATTGAACATATTAATGAAGAACCAACTAATGATTTTCAAGTTATAAATGATCAAGTGATGTCACAAGAAGTAGCATTACGAAGGTCTGTAAGGTAGAGAAGACCAGTTATTTCGAGTGACTATGAAGTTTACTCACTTGAACATGAATGTGACTTGAGCATTGATCAGGATCCATTCTCATTCAAACAAGTCATAGAATGTAGCAATTTTGAAAAATGGTTCAATGCTATGAAAGAAGAGTTGAAATCGATGGATGACAACAATGTATGGGAATTAGTTAAATTACCGGAAGGTGCAAATCAAATGGGTTGTAAATGGGTCTTTAAGACCAAACGTGACTCATAAGGCAAAATTGAAAGATATAAAGCCTGACTTGTTGCCAAAGGTTATACTCAAAAGGATGGCATTGACTATAAAGAGACCTTCTCTCTAGTTTCAAAGAAGGATTCTTTAAGAATTGTTATGGTTCTAGTGACTCATTATGATTTAGAGCTTCACGAAATAGTTGTAAAGACCGCTTTTCTAAATGGTGACTTGAAAGAAGAAGTTTATATGGATCAACCGGAAGGTTTCGTGACCACAAAAAAGGAACGATTAGTGTGTAAATTAAAAAAAGTCAATATGGACTGAAACAAGCTTTTCCACAATGGTATCTTAATTTTAACGACTTCAATACTTCTTATATTTTTGTGGAAAACACCGTTAATCGGTATATATATATATGAAGGTTAGTAAGAGCAAGTTCATTATATTAGTCCTATATGTTGATGATATCCTTCTTGCTGCTAATAATATGGTTTTGTTACATGAAGTAAAGAATTTTCTCTCTAATAATTTCGAATTGAAAGATATGGGGGAGGCATCCTATGTGATAGGAATTGAATTAGTTCGTAATAGATCACAAGGATTGTTAGGATTGTCTCATAAAGGTTATATCAAGGCTGTATTAACAAGATTTAAAATAGAAAATTGCTCCATAGGGATAGTTCCAATTCAGAAAGGGAACAAATTTAGTCAAATGCAATGTCCACAAAATGATTTGGAACATACGGAAATGGAGTCTATTCCTTATGTGTCAATAGTTAGGAGCTTAATGTATTCTCAAACATGCACTCGGCTAGATATCAGTTTTGGTGTCAGAATGCTAGGTCGATATCAAAGTAATTCTGGAATGGACCACTGAAAAGCTGCAAAGAAAGTTCTTACATATTTACAAGGCACAAAGGACTATATGCTCACATATAGAAAATCAACCCATCTCAAAGTGATAAGTTACTCAGATTCAAACTATGTCGGTTATGTAGACTCACAAAAATCTACATTCGGTTATGTGTTTTTATTAGCTGGAGGAGTAGTTCAATAGAAAAGTGGAAAGTAGTCCGTCATTGTTTCCACTATAGAGGCTGAATTTTTGGGGTGCGTTAAGGCTACGATTCATAGATTGTGATCGAGGAACTTTATCTTAGGGCTTGATATTATCAACAGTATTAATAGATCATTAAAAATTTATTGTGATAATTACGCAACTGTTTTCTTCTCTGAGAATGACAAGTATTCAAAGGGTGCGAAACACATGGATTTGGAGCATTTGTCTGTGAAAGAAGAAGTGCAAAAATATAAAGTGTCAATTGAGTATATTGATATCGATCTAATGATAGCGGATCCGTTTACTAAAGACTTATCACCCAAAACATTTATTAGCCATGTTAAACAAATGGGTATTATAGATAAGTCCTTGTTAGCATAGCGTTCTAACATGTATATATACTTATAATTGTTTCGCTCAAATTGTTACACTGGTGAATTCAATTACAGTCATATTTTTCTCACTTACTTATTATCCATATTATGTTGTATACGATAATTATTTCTATGAGATAACAATTACAAAATTACCCACTTAAAGTTTTATGAGTTGAGTTGATTATGTGATACATGGAAGGAATCATGATTTATAACTTGTGACCGCCATGATCCCATCATCTTAATTCAATTAAGGATGACTTGATCGATTTCATGTATTGTGTGCACTTACAATTTTATTATTGAATCACCAAATCGTAATATTACCAAGTGAAAGATTGTTAGATTATTTAATGACCCATGTCACTTATAGATTTGAATCTAATGAGCAGAGGCCAAGATAATAGTTTTTAGGTCTGAACCATTAAAGAAACAAATCAAATAAGAAAAGAAGAGACGGAATCAATCCTTACAAACACTATCATGGATTCAGTTATGATGGATTCAGGTATGATTTAATAAATCGATCCATAAAAGTCTAACAGACAACGAAGGGGAAACCTTACATAGAAAGCAGAGTATTAAGAAATACAAATGAACAGTACTCATAGATTGAGCATTTCTTTTTCCTTGCCAGATATGAGATGTGATCCCGCTACCTGTTCTAATGGAAAGTTGATCTTTGACAGTCAACTATGGATTAAAAATCAATATAGAAATTACAGATCTAGCACAAAAATACCCCCTCGTCGTTCATATACACAGCTGAAGAGTGAGTCTAGGTGGACAACGAAGGGGAAACCTTACTCGTATAGAAAGCAGAGTATTGAGAAATAACAATGAACAATACTTACGGATTGAGCATTTCTTCTTCCTCGCCAGAGCTAAGATGCAATCTCCTTACCTATTTTAGTGGAAAGCTAATCTTCGGCAGTCAACAATGGATTCCCTGACTGCAATAAATCAAATCCATAATGCTTTCAGAGGCTTTCTTGAAACTTATAATATGCAATAGTAGTTAAAATATATTATATTTTAGCAATTAATTATTTCTTTCTCTTTTTAGCAATTAAATATAATTAATAAAATATATGAAAATTTGATGCAAAACAAATTTTTAACAAATTTTTATTTTTCAAAATTTTAATAAATTTTTATTTCTTAATATTTTAAACAAATTAACCACTATTAATAATATTGGTAATCATTCATTTCTCTTAATCAACCATCATAATTATAATGATTATATCCATTCTCATTCTTTATTATATTCATTTACATTCTTATTGTCATTCTTTCATTTGAACTAACCACCCCTTAGTAAATATTAGTTATTTCTTCCATTTTTCTAACCTAGATAGAAGAAGATAGTCACTAATGCTTTATGTTAAAGAAATTTGTCAAAGATGACCCTTAAGGGATCATTTAGTTCCACTTCTGTTTTTTATTATGATTTTTAGTTTATGTTTTCTGTTTTTAATTTATGTTTTTCTATCAAATAAAAAATTTTTGTTTAGTTTTTAATGTCAATATAATTATATGTCTAACGATGATTATATATCAGATAAAACTTAAATGTAAACTATTTTTAATTAATTAAATTTATTTTAATCTCTTATATAATATCCATTAATAAATTGTTAGTAAAATCATTTTATTTTTATTAAAATAAATAATTTAAAATTATTAGATCAAATTATTTATAATTTATTAAATATAAAATATTAAATTAAATTATTCATATTTATTATTAATAATTAATATATTTAATAATATATTTAATTGATAGTAAATTTTAAAAATTGGAAGAAACCAAAACTAAAAAACACTAAAAACTCAAACTTTTTTTTTGCTAAATTTGAAAACAAATATAGAAAATAAAAAAACATAAATAGAAACAAAGGACCCTTAGTTCTTACTCCATTATCAGAAAATGAACACATTCTTGTGCATGCCGTCGTTTCATAATAAAAGAGCCAGATATTCTAGTTTATTATCATTTTTCCAATGGAAAAAGTTCAACTCGAGAATTTCCTGGTTGATGTTGAATTCTTCTCATAGAAATATTCGTAAGGACAATAGTTGCGACTTGCGAGCCATAACTCTAATTTCTTTTTCTTGATTTTTAGATATTAAAATCAGGGCCATTGGTGTTGCCATTATCTTAAGCTAGAAGAAAACAACCGAAGAGTCACATGGATTACGTTCCAATGGATTATAGTTCTTGTATTTATGATCAAGATAAGCTCATGATCATTTAGTTAATTAATTTTATGAAAGAACTAACTTACCCTATATAAGCTTTCAAATCCTACGCTCTCAGACAGTTTTGGTTGATAACATCCCTGGTTAAGTGATTCCTTCTCTAGGCTTGTTTCTCAATTCCCACCATCAACAGGAAAACTAAAACTTCCTTCCTATGGAAACCAAAGAAAGCTCTCATATTCAACTCCCTCCAGGATTCAGATTCCATCCATCAGACGAGGAGCTTATAGTCCATTACTTGAAGAACAAAATTACTTCACATCCACTGCCAGCCTCTATTATTACTGAGATTGATCTTTGCAAATACGATCCATGGGAGCTACCAAGTTTGTACACCTATCCCACTTGTAGTCAGCTTTAAGGGTTTTAAATCTCACCAACCTTTTGTCAATTTCATTCGTTTTACTTAAGGCAATCTCTCTCTTTCTGTGCTTTGAATAGAGAAAGCTGCATTCGGAGAGGATGAATGGTACTTCTTTACACCGAGGGATAGGAAGTATCCTAATGGAGCCAGACCTAATAGGACAGCTTCTTCCGGTTATTGGAAGGCCACAGGAACAGATAAACCGATATTTTCTTCCACTGGGAAACTGAACATTGGTGTCAAGAAGGCTCTTGTGTTCTACAAAGGACGACCTCCAAGGGGTGTTAAAACAGACTGGATCATGCACGAGTACAGATTGCTTGAGCACGACACCACTTTCTTGAATCCAAAGAAAAAAGAGTCTATGAGGGTACGTAAAAACAATCAAATTCCACTCATATTTTTCACTTTGATGATTTCTTCAACATGTGATAGGACCCCAATTCCAATATTTCATCTTCTTTTGTTGCAGTTGGATGATTGGGTGCTTTGTCGTATTAGGCAAAAGAGTGTTCCTATAAACTTTTGGGAGCATCAAACTAGCCTTAGTTTTGAACGGTCTGCAGGTTACATCCCAAAAGTAAATGAACTACGGCAGACCAATAACAAGAACTCTAACTTCGATATGATAAAAAAAGATTGCCTCATGTTACCTTACATCTTTGGCTCTCAAGCTTTTCCTTGCATAAATGGGAATGTTGCAAGTTTTAGTTTCCAGAGCACAGATAAGGATTGGACTTATGAGGAAAATTCAGATGACAAGAGCTTGCAATTTTCAGTTACGCCTTTCAGTTTCCTGGAAAGAAATGACCAGCTTGACGATTGTATCCTACCGATCAATCGGCAACTAGAGGAACATACGGTGGAAGAGGAAGTTGCAATATCTATCAGTAATGACGGTACGGATGTAAATCAATGGAATTCCTTGATGCAATATCAAGAGCTTGACAACTTAAGACTTCACTGAAAGCAATTAGATCAAATTAACGAAAAGGGGGCATTTAAAATAACTTACACAGACTGTTGTGCTGATTAACACCAGATAGAAATCTGAGACAGTCTGACTACGGAAAAAATTACAGAAATCTGTTCGAGACTATCTGGGTTCGTTGGCTTCTAAACATTCCCTGTATATATGTTGTAAACTACTGGAAGTAGTTGCTGAGGCTTGAGAGCTCTGGGGAAGCTTCTAAGCTTGTGACAATTGTGAATTTGTACATAAAACGCTGTGGATGGTCTCAATGAAATGATTAGGATGGTGTTACATATAGATAAGTAGAAACTGATAAAGATCGTGATACATTTTAATAGGACATACCCATACAGCTAGGTGTGCATAGAGGTTTGAGTGACGACGTGTATACACTGGACTGCTTGTATCTAAAGCCTTAAACAAACTTTCATGGTTATGTGTGCATACTTGTAAGTGTTTTCTTTTTTCTTGCTTATTTACCATCCCCAGTTATTGGAACTTAATTCCTCGATCTAATCTAACTATGAAGTTCGAAGCATTTACTGATAACAACGCTCTTGCTGTTTGTACTAAGCGAATCTTAGTCATTGGCCACAAATACCTATTGATTGGGGCTTTGTCAAGTCTACGACATTCCAAGAGCACCTTAGAAGCAAAGACAATCTAAACCTGTACCAATGGAAAATAGGGAATTCTAATTACTTAAGTAAGCTAGAAAAGTATTTATCGGTACCAGCAAGAGTGACTTATAAACCACATCGAAATTGAAAACGAGTCATCAACTTAATGGGATCTTATAGTGATAATGGTATTTCAGGTCCACATCCTATGGCATGTTAAGACGTGACAAATAATTTCTTCGTAATCCCGAATAATTAAAACAGCACTTAGTCAGCTGCATGATAGGAATGGTAAGTTCTTTTTGGTGTGTGTGTGTGTGTATGTTTCCGTGAATGTGTTTCACGTAGCAGGAAGATGGTACGTTCATTTTACCGGGCAGTGCACTTACCCGTGTAACACGCGCAAAGAAGGAAAAACGTGATCCATGCTAACACTGTTTCCACATTAAAACACGACAAAACTTGTGTCACCGGTGCTACCCTGTCAATTTACTACGTATGGGAAGTTCAACGAAGCCAATCAAAGTAAAAGTTGACGCTGTAAATCAGAGCACTGAAGCTGTGAAGCATCGACAGCTTGCACACACACCAAGGTTATGAAATTAAAGTAGAAAATAGTGACATACAGCCTTAGAGGTATAAACAAAACCATTTAATAATCAATAATATGGATCAAATGATAAGCAACCATGGTCAAGTGCGAAAGTTGACTGCAAAGATGATGCACATGAAAACACAACGAACAAACTTCACAGGAAGTTCTCAAAATACATTATTACACCTGACACAGGCTAGCCCCACCAGACTCCGGAATAGGTACAGTAGCGGCTTTTGACATCTCATTTCCTCAGAACACTACATGCAAGCAAAACATTCTATGTCAGGGGACTTTCAAACGACTGATCAAAAGAAACTAGAATTTGCCATCCAAATATTGAACAATAAATTATCGCAAAGTCATCAAAAGCCAAGATATAAGAGAAAAGACTACGCAAGTATTTTATGATACAAGGAAATCAGCAGTGAAAACTGTGCAAAAGTGTTGTTGATTTAGTTTCTTTAACCCATCTGCGTGGAATCACATTTATCTAGATTCTTTAGGTAAATTAACTAACTTTGCTGGTAGAAGCAATGAATCGAACAGAATCAAAAGCTAACAACACCAAGTACTCTGGAATTCCAATCTCCATATCTCATTGTTATTTGAATGGCAATACCATGATCGCTCAAACAAAACAGACAGGATGTATTATAACATAAAGCAGCTGTACATGTTGGCAATCTATTGTCCTATGATCCCAATAGTCATCAGTAGAATACTCAAATTCTTTTTTATTCTAATCTTCATTCATATTGAAAAGAAGTCAACATTATGGTATGTATAACAGTCTAGAATCCAGTGACATAGTAATCAGGATTTCATGAGATCTCATGACATTAAAATATCTCTCCTGTTTTCAGAAAAAGAAAATCCATATTTTATCAGTTTTTAATTTGCACTTTCTCTAACTAACAAGAAAAAGTAACCCTCCACTTTTCAAGAATTACTGATATTTGCATTCATTCTTCATCGTCTGTGAATTACCGATATCAAGACCCAGTAAGCCATTTGATCATCAAATTCCCTTTTTATTGCTAGGAAATCAATTTCAAGAATACTTTTATGAAATGACTCATATAACAATGAATACAGGCAACATGCATATTCTTCAGCTATTTATGATAGTAATGTGAACTTACTTGTACAAATAGGCAGCAATACCCAGAATTATGCACATTAAAACAATATCAATGCAGAAATTTCGACTAGACCTCAACTGCAAAGAAAAAAAGCTTGGTAAGTGCATAAAAGCTAACTCGCAAATACGCATCTCAAAGAATAGTGAAAAACTATATTCTGTTATTTATAGAGCTCAACCACCTGATTAACAGTATCTTTAAGTCTAACATTGGTATTCTTAAGGTCCGAAGTTGCCTTGTCCACCTGCAAGGTGCGTGCAAAACACTTTATATGACCTCTACTAAAATCACATGGCCTTCAAAAACTTGAAGAACATGCTTTTCACCTTAGTGTCAATTTCATCCACCAAAGGAACTTGCCTATCCAATTCCTGCACATATTGAAAAGCGATGATTAAAAAATCGAATTGATTTGACCAGTTAAACTATAAAAACTTTAAAATGATTAACTTTTCTATTCAGTTGTCAACTTTCTGGTTCGATTTACTTTAATAACCCTTGTTACTAAAAGTTGATCAGTTTATTAATTAATTGATCAATTTTCGCAAAATTGATCGATTTTTATAAACTAAAATAAAATAATTAATTTTCATTTAATAGTCTACATTTTTAATTAAACTTTAAATTAAGGGCAATCCCCTTCAATCATATTTCAAATTCTTCAATTTTATTCAATCTTTAACCATTTTTATGACGATCTAATATCGGTTGAACTCTTCAAACTTTAAACCTCTTGTCTTACCGGTTTAACTTCCAATTTGATTTTTAAAACATTATTGAAAAGGGAGATAACGAACAAATAAATGGAGTTCAGTCACTTATCACGACAATGTATATACGTGTATATGTATGTTTCTATGCAACATACATTGTAAGCAAGCACATCTAGATATACATGAGAGAGAGCACATGTGGTAGAAAACCTACCTCATTCATGTCATGTGCCATGTTTTTTAGGGTATCTAAACCTTCAGAAATCATTTCCAAACCTTGATCCTGTAAGAAAATTAAAAGTTACAATATATTAAACAATAGTCAAATATTAAATAATGAGCAACTGATTTAATATCCTCTAAGGTTGTAGAATAAGGCACAAACAAAATCAAAACCTAACATGGGACTTGCCTGCTTCATTCGACGCATTTCATACTCCTGCCTGAATTGGCTTGATTGTTCACTTTCTTGAAAGTATTCATCATCAAATTCACCACCTATGAACCACAAGAAATATGTAAGAAAAATAGTTTGATAAACTGGTAAAAGTCTTGGCCCCAACAATGGAACGATCGAAGAGCTCAAATTTCTGGTCAAAATCTTGATGAATTGAACCTGAATCAAATTTGATGTCAGGACGGGAAGCTGAAGCTCCCCAACCTCCAGTTTGTTTTGGTGCTGCTGCAGCCCCATCTGGTATGGCTTGAATCCTGTCTGGCAATGCAAGGACAAGATCATTGCGGGCAGCAAGTTCTTCCGTTGAAAGCCCTTTAACCTGCCAATAGATTGTGTTAATCAAATTGCACATGGCACAAAGCAGTCAATTTAAGAGGTCTAAAGAAGATTGGAGACAGGGGAAGGAAACAATCCTTTGAAGTTTCATTTGGACAAAAGACAAGCACAAAGAACAAATTTTCATTGCTTTCTTGAACATAGATTTCAAACAAAATATATATAAAAAAATTCAACATAAGGAACGATAATTTAATCTTCTAACGATAGAAAGAAAAGTGATTCTAATTGGATAGCAAACTATCACAACGGCCCAACTACATTTCTTCCAAAATTAAAAAAATAATTAACTACCAATCACCCCTTTTGCCATCTAAATCAAAGACCTCGTCAAAAAGCCCAGACGGCAGACACAGAAACAAAAAAAAAACCATCTAAAAAATCAATTCCAAGCGACTCCTCTAACTCATTCAGCTGAATGGACAACAAAAATGGAAAAATAATGAACTCAACAAAACTGTTCTAAGAAATCGCAAACACACCTTCTTAATTGCCAATCTCTGTAATTTAGGAACCTCCTCTAGCAATTTAGCCTTGGTTCGACGAATCTCCGCGTTCAAAGCCACTGCCGATGCCTTATTTTTCTCCTTCGAAGCAAGCTCCGCTTTCTGTAAATTTCATTACTCAAAAGAAAGCACTAAATAAGATCGTTAAAACTAGTTCTCCGAAATCGGAAACTTCAGTCAACCAAGTCCACAACAAGTACTAGACTTTTGACCATTTTTTCTGCCAAAAACCACACATTTAAACTAAGCATAAAACAAATCGGGAAAGCGGCCCACCGGAGAATTAAAACAGATGGAGATCGAGGAGTGACCTGAAGTGCGGTCTCGATATCGGACTCGACGTCCGCGTAGAGGCGAGCGAATGCATCGTCGCCAGAGACATTCTGATCCTTCTGCTTCTCGACGTCGTACTTGTCGTACTTCTGGCAGATCGCGTCGACTCTCGTGAGAATGTCGATCACGCTCATCTTCCGAGCTCTTTCAACGCTTCAAAAGGTCAGATTCGTTGACTGTTCAGAATCAATTTGACACTCTTCCGCTTTGCTTCTCTAGTTTTCAGAGGCTGTTTGGGTCAGTCAGAAAGGAGTAGCAGGTGTGAAACGCTGCGGATTGAACTTTTCAAGACCAGGAAGGAAATGGCAGCAGACTCGTATTCGTAGCGGTTACAGGGTACAGCCTGTATCCCCTATTTCTCTTTTTCCTTTTATCTCTTCCCAACCGTTATCTAGACATTTAAATTAAATTTAAAGAATAACATAAATGCCTGCTTATTTCAACTTTTGAAGAAAATAAATATTTTTTCTACCGTAAAAGTTATTTTTTTTAAATAAGTGTTTGATTATAAAATTTAAAAATATTTTTTATACAAATAACTTTTTTGAAAGTTAAAATACAATTTTTTGAGAGGCTTAAATTTGGAACTTTTCAAAAAAGTATTTTTTCAGGTAGATTTTTCAAATCAATTAATAAGCCTATTTTTTGGTCCCCTTAATCGTTAATATTTATTTTTGATATTAGTTTTACTTATATTATAATCCATATAAAATATTTAATTATATATTTTTTCATTTATGTCTCATGTGGTTTAAAATTATATAATAATTAATATATTGTGCTTTGCATATTGTTTAATATTTTTTAAATAATATTTATATGCATAAATAATTTTTATTACAAAATAAAATATAGTTAAAATTAAAAATACTTTTTGTTTTTATGTTACCAAATAATCTATTGTATGAAGTTCTTACAAAAAAAACTTTTTTTAAAATGACAGCCAAATAATCAATTGACTTCTTATAAAAACTCTTTTTATAAAAGTTATACTGATAAAAACTCTACTGACAAAAACTCTACTGATATAAGCTCATCTAAACAGTCTATTTACTATTAGATCTTTCCAAATTATACACATAAGTGAAATTTTCACTGGATTGTTGTTGTATGAATCAAGAAGTAGCTTGAGATGGATTATTAAATTGTTAATGCATAATTTGATTGTCCGCTGGTTGGATTTTTTCTTTTAATTTATAATCTTAGATTTATGCCTATTATCATCATAGATTTAATTTTAGGAATTGTACAAAAGACTGGCAGGTAAAATATGATTCTTGCGATAGAAGAATAAATGCCTCAGCCTAAGAGAATGAAAATATCCTATATTATTATGATAACAAAAAAAAATTAACTAAGGTTAATGAATTCGATTAGGTTGAATTAAGTATCAGGAAGTCATAGATATCTAATTGAATATATACGTGTACCTCAAGAAAGGATGCAGATACTTCAACATTTTGCGTAATTATTAAACTGATTTTTTACAAAACAGATCCTTAAATTTTATTTAAAAAGTTTTAATTGAATCTGCTATTTTGACTTTTTAATTAGTTAAATCTTCTAGTTTCATTCTTAAATTTAAAAACAAGAAACTGTTTGCCAAAAACAAATTAAGTTAAAAGACTATCTTAACTTTTATACTTAGTTTAAAGATATCACCTATTGTTATCCAATTTCTCGGTGTTACGATCAAAATAAGGAATAAACTATAAAGTGTTGATTTTATTAGTGATTTTAGGAATATAATTGTAAAATAATTAGTATTAATTATATTCCATATATAATTATTTTTCAAATAAAAGTAGGATTTGGTACATATATAAGAGAAGGATACTCTGACATAAAGGTCATAAGATTGCTTAACGCGTCTTTTATATATAGGATCGAGCAACTCAACTTCTTCATTTTCTCTCAAAGACAATCTTGATTGTATTCTTTTAGTTGGAGACATAAGTATGGGGTTGAAAAGAGTGGGTTTTTGCTTTCTCCTAGTGTTCTTGTTCCAGCTCCATCATCTTCCTGCTGCACATCACGTTCAGGCCTTGAACACAGGTACTGTTTATGCTTTCTCATTCTTTTGATGAACTTGGAACTACTGCTGAGTCTCTGTTTCTTTATATCGATGAAGTATTCTTACCGTCAGTTACATAAAGCTAATTGTCAGAAACCGAAATGAGAGTACATCTGCCACCGGATCATATAAGCTGCATATAACAGTTAATACTGTTGATTCCTGTTATCTGAAGCAATTAGTTACAGAGTAATGGATTAACTCCAAAGCCAACAAAAAGAACGACATATGGGTAGTTGCCTAGTGGAATTCGATTGATAGGGATTATAGATTGTTTGATATGATTCATTCGGATAAAAATATACTAACTAATCCATCCCTTCTCAGATGCTCCATCTGCTAAGGACAACGCACTTATGTATTTAGATAGGAGAGTATGAAAATGGAAACTGGAAAGAGCTGTCCTGTTAGTCTTGGCTCCACCTCCGCCACAAAAAAGAGAAGATTATATTCCACAAAAGGAACTGCCGCCTTTCCTTTTCTGTGTCAGAAATTGTATGTATTAATTCCTTGCCTTCTTCTCAAGGAATCCTTTCTCGAGCTAATATTAATTATACAAACAACATGAATGAAATTTTAAATTTTAATATTAAATATTTTAAGATTAATAAAAAAAAGTTTTATCTATAATAAAATATAATGGATCCACCACTAACTAATCTAATTAAATATTTTAAGATTAAGAAAAAAAAGTTTTATCTATAATAAAATATAATGGATCCACCACTAACTAATCTAATTAAATATATTAAATTTATAAAATCTTAATTCCAAACACTTGTGATTTATGATCAATGAAAATGTCCATCCAGCTTTCAAACGGGAACAAAATACCAATGATATCGGCAAAGAGACTCTGACCGCATCAAGTACCGTGAGCCTCGAACGAAAAGCATCGGCGGTAAACAGGCGAGGCGGAGGTGGCGGCGGGCATGGAAGAGGAAGTACCGGTAAAGTTAATGGAAATGGTAGAGGCAAGAGGTCGCCGCACAATCAAAATCAAGGACCTAATTTGATACCAGTGTACGCTGCAGGACAGAGCATTCCCCGTTACAACAGTAATCAACGCCACCACGGTAAAAATGAAGCAACCCCCGATTCTCCTTGCCCCTGTTGGTTAGTTCTACTACTCTTGGCAGCACTTGTTCTACTTGTTTAGTCACAATGTTCTACTTGGAGAAGGTACGGATTGTTTTTTTAGTAAGCTACTCTGTAGTTTGTTTCTATTTACATTTTTCTGCATTTTTCAGTTTTTTTCAATTTTTTGTTTTTATTTTTAATAAAAATAAAAATATGTTTAATTGTTAATATTAATATAGTCACATTTTTATCACTGATAATAATTATATTTTAGATCAAACTTAAAGATAAATTATTTTTAATTAAATAAATTTATTTAATCTCTTATATAATATTTATTGAAAATTTACTAATAAATTTACGTCATTTTAATAAAATAAATAATTTTAAAATTAAAATTTTATTTATAAATTAATATTTATTTGAAATATATTTTAATTATTAAATCAAATTTTATTTGAA
>JANJEY010000005.1:73935555-73950927 GCA_024703695.1 Erythroxylum cataractarum
ATAAATAATTTTTATTACAAAATAAAATATAGTTAAAATTAAAAATACTTTTTGTTTTTATGTTTCCAAATTGTCTATTGTATGAATCTCATTCAAAAAAACACTTTTTTAAATGAGTCAAACAGTCAATTGATTTTTTAGAAAAACTCTACTGACAAAAGTTCTACTGAAAAAAAACTCTACTAATATAAGCATATCCAAACAGGTACTAAGTTATCTTCCCTTTCGTCTTGCGAAGGTCGCGGTCGACTGAGCTTGTGCTCAATGTAAACTTTATCAGGTTCCATTTTGTTCCATTTGATATAAAGAATTTAAAACACATAGAAAATTAATCATCAACATAGACTAAAACACATAACCTCGCGTGCAAAAGACATTATAGAATGGTTGTTTTAGTCTATAAGGATGATTAGTTGCTAATTAATTTTTGATGTATACACCTACATGTCATAGACAAAAAAGATTGTGTTACTCAAATTAGCAAAATATTAACATAAATTGTTAAGGTTACAAAATGTTTGTTACTTAATTGAAAATTTTGAAAGTTTAGACATTGAATTAAAAAAATCTCAAAATTGAGCACTTTAGTATTTATCATCCCTTTTATTTAGAGGTAAATAGACACTATCTAGGCATTTGGAGGGGACTATTGGAATATGATAAGCAAAGCAAAAGATAATTCAACTTTGACCTAGGTGGATTTATTTATGCATCTAAAGCTTGTTAACTTACGGTGTAACTTTGAAGCATCATGAAATGAGTTTATTTCATACCCATAATTTTATTTAAATTAAATAAAATTATTGGTATGAATATAATAGCTAGATAATTAAATTCAATTATTTATATTTCTTATTGATAGTTAATAAGATTGTAATGAAGGGTGTTGTTTTAAATGTGTTGTTTGCTTATGCACCTTAAGTAAGGTTAAACGTACAAGTTAAGCACCAATTATAGGAAGAGCTGGATGAGGTGATTCAGTAGACAGAGAGATTGACCTAGTTGTAAGGATTGTAAGGTCATATATATTGCTTGTTTATCAACTCAGAATAGATTGTTGGTTTTGGATCTTATTATTAAGGACTGGAGGAAGAAGAAAAGTCCTAGGAGGTGTACTAGAGTCAAATGATATAATATGAAAAGTGATACGGTGAAACAATTTAGAGATAGAGTAATATATGGAGAAAAATTGAAATTGAAAGGAGACGTGAATTAGATGTGGGAGAGAGTATTAACTCTTGTAAGAAATAGAGCCACGAAGACCTTGGGTATTTCTAAAGAATCTAGGGTAATAATAAGGAGTTTTGGTGGTGGAATGAAGATGTATAAGAAAATGTTATGATCAATAAGACTGCCTATAAAACTCTATTGGATAGTACCATAGAGGTAAAGAGAGTAGTTAACAGAAAAGGTTATAAACTGGCAAAGAAAGAGGTGAGGAAGATAATTTAAGAAGCTAAAAGTAGAGCTTACGAGAAATTATACCGATGGTTGGATACTAAACATGGAGAAGAGGATATTTTTAAGTTAACGAGAGCTAGGTAATGAAAAGCGAGATACTTTTCTCATAGCTGATGCAAGGTGGGTGCTTATAATTGAAATGATGCAGGATGATTGCTCATAGTTGAAATTGACAACAAGGGATGATGACAGAGTTACTTATATAGTCTTTTTTAATGAAAGCATAGAGGATAACATCTATTAGATGATCTTAGCATGTTTGAAAGGTATCATAATTTTACTTGTTATCAGCAACCGACAAAGGAATAAATTAAAAAAAACTTTTAGGGAGATAAGGAGTGAAAGGGCAGTAAGGCCTGATGAAATACTCATAGAGGTATAGAAAAACCTAGGTGAAAAGGGTCTTATTTGGCTAGCAAAGTTTTTTAATGTGATCATTAAGTTTGCAAAAATGTCGGATGACTGGAGATTTATTATGTTAATTACAAAGAGGACATCCAAAGCTGTAACAACTATAAAGGCATCAAATTACTTAGTCTCATCATAAAGTTATAGGAAAGGTGATTGAGAAGAGGGTGAGAAAGGATGTCTCTATACCAGAAACTAGTTTGACTTCATATGATGAAGGTCTATCATAGAAGCTTTACATCTTCTTACAAGATTAATAGAATATTACAAGGAAAGACAATGTAACCTACATATGATTCTTATTGATTTAAGAGAGACGACGTATGACAGGATGCCTAGGAATATCATGTGCAAGTGTTTAAAAGGTAGGGGAGTTCCTATGACCTATATGCATGTATTAGGGATATGTATGAAGGTGTAAAAACTAAAGTAAAGATGATAGGAGGAGATGCGAAGCATTTTTCTATCGATATTGTACTACACCAAGGCTCCTCTTTAAGCCCCTTTTTTTGCAATATTGATTAACGAGCTCACCAAAAATATGCAAGTGGATGTGCCTTAGTGTATGCTATTTGTTGATGACATTGTTTTAGTGGATAAGATAAAAGAGGGTGCCAATTTCAAGCTTGAACTTTGGAGGGATACATTAGAGTCGAATGGCTTTAAATTGAGTAGGACTAAGATTTAGTATGTAGAGTGTATTTTTTTAAGACGTAAGGTGGCTACCGATGTGGAGATAAAGATTAGTTCAAAAGTTATACCACAAAAATGAGGGTTTTAAGTATTTAGGATCTATCGTATAAAGAAAAGGAGAGATTGATGAAGACTTAGTTCACTGTATCAGATCAAGGTGACTTAAATGGAGAAGTGCATAAGGATTTTTATGTGACAAGGAGATATCACTTAAGCTTAAAGGCAAATTCTATCATTTAGCAATTAGGTCGGCTATGCTCTATGAGGTAGAGTCTTGGCCCATCAAATAGGTGTATAGTTATTTGCAACCTTACTATAAGAGAATAACTAATGGTGGCAAAGATGAGGATGCGATGATAGATATGCAACCTTACTATAAGAGATAAGGTCAACAATGTAATGGTAAGAGACAAGTTAAAGGTGACTAGTATTATTAAAAAAATTAAGAGAGATAAGACTTATCCAGTTTAGACATGTTAAGAAGAGATACTTAGACGCTCTAGTAAGAAGATGTGAGAAGATTGTACTTAGAAAATGTAAGAAAAAAAAAGGAGGTTTAAGAAGAATAGGGGGAAGGTGATCAAGAATGATATTGCTTTGCTAGAACTTACCTAAAACATAACTTGGAATAAAAAACTTTCGCATACCAAGATACAAATAAAAGATTTTGTATAAAGAGATCCTGGTCATTCTCACAAGTCTTTTAGCATTTTCCTCTCATATTTAGCGTAAACATTCAAATACGTATACTTACCTCTTAGTGATTTGACCTAAACATTTCCCTTTATTATTATTATTTTTTTTTTCTTGTAATGACTTTTTTTATCTAGTCTACCTTTATCATATTATTTAGTTTATTACTTATTATATATTTTATTTAATAAGTATTTATTTATTTATTTATTTTATTATGATTATTATTATTTTATTTGTATTTTTTTCATGTTTGTCATTCGAAAACAATCTCTATACTAGTTAGGGGTAAAGATGCGTACAACTGAACCTCCCTAGATCCTGAGTATCAACGATATTTTTACTGGGTGATTGTTGTTGTTGTTGTATTTAATTAATATATTTAGTTTATGATAAAATTTTGCAATACCAAAAGTAGAAATTAAATTTGTTGAACTAAAAGAAGTTCTAATCAATGTTGTGATGATTAAAAAGTATATAAGCATTGTTAATAAGTTTGTTATGTTGATAATAAATTATAGAAAAATAAGATGTAATCATGTATAACTCAAGAAAATAATTTATAAGGATGACTAAAAAAAGTTGAAGTTTGCAACATTCAAATAGAAGATCAAGTCAAGAATGAAAGAAGATTAAGACACACCAAGGTCATTATATATTTTGTCATGTTAATTGTAATCTCATTTTGTTAATTTGATAATTTTAAAGGCTCATAATATATTAACATTTAACCTTACTTTATTACACGAGTCTTTTAATTCATTAGGAGGTATCAAACTTTTGTTCTTAAAAGAAAGTCTCATGTTCTTTTAAACACTCCCTAGGGAATATTTTAAAAGTTGTTTTAATTGTAGTTGCATTAAACAAATTAAGTTTAAGCATTTAAAGTTGTTAAAATCATACTTTTTGGGAGAATTGGTTGACTCATATAGGTAAGTAGTCAACTAATGTAATTTAAATTTGTAACATGAGTGTTTGTTAACACTTTGGTCAACCAATATCCCTTTAAAGGACATATTTGTCAACCAACATGCTCTAGTAATCAACCAATGTGTAACGACTACTAATATTATGCATTGAATGCATATTGGTCAATCAATACGACCTAGTGGTTAACTGGTATGTTGAAACTAGTCGTTATAACAACTAATTACTTGGCTTCGAGAACTAGTGAGGGTCCCAGAATCCTATAAATACATAATTCCTTATTAGTTATTGCGTCAAAAAGTATTTAGGTGTCTTATACAATATTTTTAAATGTTTATCAAGCATCTAAATATTTATTTTCTTATATTTGTATGAGTGAGTCTTTTTTTATTTTATCGAAATGATAAAGTATGATATTTTAAGTTATAAGCTTTTATTGGGGTGCTGTACTTGGGATTATTCCAAGTAGCATTAAGGTACTTCTTCACTATTAGGAAATACTATTAAAGGGTTCCTTTTTATCGAGAAAAGATGTACAAAGATTATTCTTCATATTGAAAGAATAGTCATGGTGAAATTCCAAAAAGAGTCTTAGGAGTGAATGTAGGAAAAGTTTTTTTTTCGAACTACCACAAATTAATTTGTATTTCTTCTCCCTTAAATGTTTTACATTATTGCTTAAGTGATAGCTCAAATTTATTATTTTTTGATCATATTTTTTGATCATTTATAAATTGCACTTATTAATACACTAAGTTAGTAAATATTTTGTTTAAAATTATCACTTAATTCACCCCCTTTTAGGTGTTATTAAGGACTAACAAATGATATAAGAGTAGGTTTACTATTCTAGCATTTCGAATAAAATCCTATAGTAAAGATCACAATTACGTATTTAATAACATCATAATCACTTAACCAAGAGGGACAAAACATTAGTAAAGTCCCCTTCTTTTATGTAAATGACTATTTACATTGAAAAACAATAAAATAAAATTTTATCAATGGTAAAAATTGTTGACTTATGAAAATTTGTTTTGAGTGATCTATTCATTTATACTAAAGTTATAGATGATTAAAAAAGTTCCTAAGCTGAAAAAGGAATGGAATCTTCAAGACAAGAAATTATTTTCCTTGAATGGCAAGGCTATCTATATTTTATTTTTTCCCTTAAGAAGATATGAATCCAATAGGATATCTATGTGTAAAATATATCATAAAATTTAGCATACTTTAGAAGTTATTTATGAGAGAACAAATCAAGCAAAGGAAAGCAAAGTTAGCACGTTAACACACTAATATAAATTACTTTAAATGAAGTGTGAAGAAAGTATATCTAGCATATACACTAGATTAATTGATATTATTAATGTTTTCAAAAGTCTTGGAAAGACTTGTATTAATATTGAAATAGTAAGAAAGCTTTTTAGGTAACTTTTAAAGATGTAGGAAGCTAAAGTGATGGTTATACAAAAAGTTAATAATATAATAACACTAAAGAAGCTTATTAAATCTCTCCTCATATGAGGCTCAAAGATGCAAAAATAGTGCTTAGAAAAAAGAACATAGCATTCAAAGTCTTGAAGGAAGAATCAAGTGAAAAGAAAGAGACATTAACTAATGAAAGCGATGCGGAAGCTATTGCCCTAATCCCTAAAAATTTTAAAGAAATATTGATGAAAAAGAACTCCTAAAAAATGACTTCAAAAGTGTAAGACATATTTAAGACACAAATCAAATAATATTATTTGTTTTGAATGTTGGAAACTCAAACATATGAAGTCTTAATACTCCCTCCTTATGAAAAATGATAAATATGAGAAACGATAACAAGGAGAAGAGGGTCAAAAGGAAAAATAAGGCACTTAATGCTTTCATTTGGGATGACCCAAGTGATTTTGAGAGTGGACATTTAAAAGGTATGTAGCTCATATATGCTTTATAACTAAAGCTGATGATGAGGTACTTTCTAACTCTAGATCTTATAATAATGTTAATGGTTGTCATATAATGAACTAGTTGAGAGCCATGAAATTATGAGCATGAAAGGAAGAATCTACCTTATAAACTTAAAGAGACTAAAAAAATCTAGATTTATGTATAAATAAAAATGCAAAAATGGAAGACTAAATTGCTTAATATCAAAGTATCCAAAAGTTTAGTCATTATTGATAATCATAACCTATATGCCTTAAAGCAAGAGAATGAAGCATTGAAAAAGGAGTTCAATATCCTTAAAGACTTAGGGAAGTGAGAAACTTCAAAGCATGTAAGGATCTTACAAGTTTCCTAATAACAGGCATGAGATTAGATATAAGTATGAGAGTGTATCCAATACCTAAATCTTATTTATTAAAGGAAAGCATTTATATAGTGAAGAACATTTACGTAGGGTGGCAACTGAGTATTGAGCATTAACGCCTACGTATACATATAAATCATATGCATATGATATATCCACTAAGGCTCATTTTAAGCGCAAGTCTTATGCTTTATATATGGCTCGCAATCTAGGCCTAGAACTAAACACTCTCTAGGAAAGAATAAGCGTAATTTTTATGTAAAGACATATGATAGCGTGCAATCTTACTTATACTTCTTTAATCCTCATGTTAAGCATAACGATATGACATATATTAATACTCCTTATCAATATCAATTAAAGAAACATACCTTATACATACAATTATGCTAGGATTCCATGTAACAATCCACTCCCTTATGACCCGAACTCGACATCGGTGGTGATATCCTAATCCTTGTCCTGCGAGGGTGGCGTGCTACAATACTCAGTACAAATTTTATTTTCTTTACTTTAACATATAAACACACACATTATAATTTATGCGGAAGACAACTTACATAAACAATTCAATGACCTCGGGGCCCTTTTCATAAATACAATTTATTTCAGACTGTTGACTTTACAAATTGACCTAATCTTAATACAAAATTTCATAAAATAAAATAAAAAACACTAATGCAGACTCGAACTGATCCCGACCACTCCTCTATTTCATTTACCAGCAGATGTCATATGCCCATTGCCTAACGGGGTATTCTTCTGTGTCCTGAAAAATAATTACAAATTTTGGGTGAGTTTTGCGAACTTAGTGAGGAACTATCATCGATGGTTCTCTCAATTCATATAACACATCAATTCACATATCATATATTTTTTGCATTGTAGCATATTTAAGCACATTACACAATTGCACTTGAACATAGACAATGTGCCACATTTCATTTGCTGAAACATCTATAACCAATTGAATTCATAAAACATTCAAACATAAGATAGTTATTTCCCAATTCACATTTAGAAATTACCACAGAATCACAAGGCAGTTAGCCTTTCATTCATTCAAAGAAGTGCAATCCAATGTATATGTAATGCGTATGTGACCCTTTCTAATTTATTTCGGTGTTGTGACCGAGCGCGTAAACTGTCCCAGTACGGGCGCATTAATCGGTGATTCTTGGCGGAAGAGACCTTCCATCATTAAACCTGTAGGGTCCGTGAACTCTGACCACGCGACTACTATTGTAGAGCCCGGCCTCTACCGCCATCACTCCAGGTATTGTCCTCTTTGGTCAAGAGTGAGTCACTGCTCAAACCCAAGACCTCAAGGGTGAGCCACTGTCCTCTTGAGTTCGAGCAGTGGCTCACCTTTGACCAAAGAGGACAATACCTGGAGTGATAGCGGTAGAGGCTGGGCTCTACTGTAGTGGTCGCGTGGCCAGAGTTCACGGACCCTACAGGTTTAATGATGGAAGGTCTCTTCCGCCAGGAATCACAAAGCAAAGAGGTGCAACTATCTCAACCTAAGGTGTACCTAAGGGACATTAGTGCAAAGATTCAGAGTAAAGAAGAGCTTGAGAATCTTAACAATACTACTCAAAGAATTGCTTTCATGGAAGAAGTGGAGAAGGAGCTCAAAGAAGAAAAGGATATATCTTTTAGCTCAAAGGTAAATATTGAGTTCCTAACTGTTGTTAAGATTGACTCTTTACCTTTATCTAAAAGGTTAGAGAATTTGAACAAAGAAGAAAAAGTTGAAGAGACATTTAAGATATTTCCAGAGTGCGAGGACTCAGTAAAGATTCTTTAGATAGGGCATATGCTAAATATGAGAGGTCATCAATTGAGACCCTATCATGAACAATCTCACTTGGAGGAAGCTCAAACTGTGACACCTAAGGATCATAATTTTGTCATGTGAGGAAAGTATGGAGTCGAGCCAATGATATTAAATAAAGTTTCTTCTTAGGAGGTAGCCCAAGGGAAGTTAATTTCTTTTTCTTTACATTTCCACATTTCTTTCTTATATGCATGCATGTTTTAAGTTTTTCTTTTTTTTGTTTTCGATTTTTGAACAAAATGAGAGAGAAAATAAAACAAACAAATAAAAAAATTTTCTTTTTCTATTGCTTCTAGAATTATTAGTCATTATTAAATTGTGAATTGACTAGAAAAATCGATGGCAACTTTAGCATGTACTTTTACTCTTATTATTGGTCAATGTACATTATCCTTAGAAGAGTAGTGACTAGTGATAAACAAAGGCCAATGAGATTTTAACCTTTATTAGATTGACACATCCATATTAGTCTCATTGTCTTTTACTTATGTGTGACCTTTATGATATGTACATCTTGGGTTTTGATTTTTTATTTAAGACCACATTTTTATCACATGCATTAACATGAAAATGATTAGGCATTTTTTATTTTTCCAAGCTACATTAGCCAAATATCCTACCCATCATAATGAATTTTCCTTTGTTAACCCATTTGAGCTTTATTAGCCTTTTTTCGTTTACCACATTACATACTATTAAACTTAACCAAATGTCATAAACAAGCCATAAAGCTAGTCGAGCACTTATTGATTATTGATGATTTTTGGTGCGAAAAGTTATAAATGTGGGGGTGTCCTTATGTGTGACATGGTTATAATTGTTGGGATGTCAATTTATGCCTTATCATTGAGGTTCCCATGTTGATGTAGCTTCTTTCAATTTTTAAATGAAAAGAAAAAAGAAGAAAGAAAAAGATAAAAGAAAAAGAAAAATGTTTTAATAAAAGTATCTAGGAGGAAATGCATCAATTTTGCAAAGTTATTTACTATTTATATTTCCTCCTAAAGTTGTACTGAATGGGTAATTTGAATATGATGCATATGAGCTAGATATGGCTTTGAAGGATCACTCCTTGTAGTTTCAATCCATTGTCATTATGGTACAAGGTTTAGTCTCAACCCAAACACGTAGATTATTTAAGGAGCACTTCAAAACCACAAAACAATTTGTACAGCAATATGTACAATCCTAGATAAAGGAACCACTCCAACTTCTCATGGGAAAATCAAAGAAGACAAATAAATAAGCCTCCAACTTGATTCTAGTAGCACACATCATCATTACCCAAGAAGCTAAATATGGATGAAATTATACTGGAATTTATTCAGGAGTCAAGAGCAAAACAATAGAGACAACAGACGTCTATACATAACTTTAAGGTACAACTTAACTAACCGAAAATAATTTTATCTAAAAGGAAAATAGTTATCCTGCTAAAAACCATAAAACCAAACCATAATAAGCATATAAAGGCAGTTACACTGAGAAGCAAGGAGTTGCAAGAAGATGCTAGACCCTAAAATAAAAAGGAGGATTATAAGAAAAGTCAATGGTAGGACAAAGATATAAAGACTTCTCCTAATGTAAAGGCATTCTAGCCCACTATACCCTATCCAACAAAGTTAAAGAAGGATCACATAGGTGAACAATTTGATAAATTCCTTGAGTTATTTAAATAACTTCATATTAATGTACCACTTGTTGAAGCTCTAGCATAGATGCCCAAGTATGCAAAATTTTTAAAGGAGCTACTATCTAACAAGAAGAAGTTTAAGGAATTGGCTGCAGTGCAGATAAGCAAGGAATGCTCGGTGATTTTACAAAACAAGTTTTAATATCCTTCGTGTTATATGTAACTTGTCAATTGAGAAAGCGTTAGTTGATTTAGGGGCTAGCATTAACTTAATTCCTTATAAGTTGTTTAAGAATCTAGGATTAGGAGAACCTAAACCTACTAGGATGAGCATTCAATTGGTTAATAGATTCGTTAAATATCCTAGGGGAATCATCAAGGATGTATTAGTAAAGGTTGATGGTTTCATTTTACCAGTTAATGTTATTGTTCTCGATATAGATGAAGACGTAAAAGTATCTTAAATTTTAAGGTATCCCTTCCTAGCTACAATTAAAACCATTACTTATGTTATTGATGGTAAACTAGTCCTTAGGGTGGGAGAAGAAATGGACACGTTTAAGATATCTGATTTTATGAGATGTGCTCTTGAGTGTGATGATTCTTATTACTTTGTTGAAGCTAATGATTGTGTAACTTCAAACATTATGCAAGAAATTACATTTAATGGTATGCAAGAATTTTCTATAACTTAACATAAGGACGAACATGAAGATAATAAGCTCTTCATGAGAACGAAAGAAGTTAAGGAAATACATAGAGATATAGAGACAAAATTAAAACCCTCCATTGAAGAAATGACAAACCTAGAGAGTTAAAGACAGTCCCTGAACATATGGAATATGAGTTTCTTGATAAGATTTCAAAATTACTACTAATTATCACTTCAAATCTAGAGGTGGGACAAAAGGAAAAGCTACTAAAGTGCTTAAGGAACATAAAACACCATTGTATGGAAGATCTTTGACACTAAAGGGCTCAACCTATCTTTCTGCACCCATAAAATCTTAATGGAGGAGTTTAAACCTATGGTACAACCTCAAAAGAGGTTGAATCTGAACATAAAAGATATGGTAAAAGCTAAGGTAATTAAACTCTAAGATCTTGGAGTGATTTACCACATTTCTGATAGTCATTGGGTGAGTTTGGTGTAGTTTGTGCCAAAGAAAGGAGGAATGGCATTTATCTCCAATAAAAAGAATGAGTTGATCCTTACAAGAATTGTCACTAGATGGAGAGTATACATCGATTATAGAAAGTTGAATGATGCAACTAGAAAGGACCACTTCCCTTTACCCTTCATGGACCAAATGTTGGAACAACTAGCAAGAAATATGTATTACTATTTCTTAGATAGACTTTTGGGCTACCATCAGATTCCTATTGCTCCATAATATCAAGATAAAAAAAATTTCCTATGGTACCTTAACCTATAAAAGGATGTTGTTTGAATTACGTAATACACCTGCTACATTTCAAAGGTGCATGATAGCCATCTTGAAAGATCTAGCCGAAGACATTATGGAGGTATTTATGGATGATTTCTTTATTTTTGATGATTTGATTGGTTTATGCCTCCATAATCTAGAGAAAGTACTCGAAATAAGTGAGAAGACAAATTTGGTGTTAAATTAGGAAAAATGTCACATTATTGTACAAGGTATAGTCTTAGGCCATAAAATTTCTCACTATGGTATTAGGGTAGATAATGTCAAGATTGAATTCATAGAAAAACTACCACCCCCTCCTTGGTAAAGGTAATAAGGAGTTTCTTAGGTCATTTGAGTTTTTGTAGAAGAATTATTACAGACTTGTCAAAATTGCTAAGCCTTTGACCAAGTTACTAGAAAAGGACATACCTTTCACTTTTACTGAAGAATGTTTAAACGTTTGTAACATTCTAAAAGAAAAATTGGCTAAGGCCTCAATTATGGTTGTACTAAATTGCAATTTACCCTTTAAGTTAATGTGTGACGTAAATGACTTTGCAGTATTGATAAGAATGAATTTTGTTATATTTTTATATGATATTTCATTGGAATCCATTCTTGTTTTTGTGTTTAATTGCTCAATTTATGTTCCTATAGATTTTACATGTAGATTTAATGATGGAATATAAAATTTTGATGACAGCATGAAGAATTGGAAGACAAAGGAGCTGAATGACATAGCAAAAGAAAGCTTAAAATGGAGCAACATATGACGATATAGACAACCTTTCTTCGATCCTTTAAACAACTTAGCACTTGACATAGCTCAAACATTGAGAGGGCTACAAAATGCATCCAAAAGAGTGCTTAGGATGTCCAAAATGACAACCATTTGGAGAAGCATTAAGGAGGCTTTAAAATGTAGCATTTGATGGAGCCTTCATCAAATCCAAAATGTAGTAGCAACATCTAAGAGGAAAAAGCAAAACAGCAACACATTGAGACTTAAAAGGTTGGCTTGGCTTTGGCAATTCACGCAGCCCTAAGATATAAATAGAAGCAGGTCAAAAACATTAAAGAGTGTGGAGAGTTGACGACATAACAAAAGACCAAGAGAGAGTCTATCATACCACTTCCATAGAGCATATGTTGGACCTCATTTCTAGAGCACAACTATCCAGAACATCATAAGGTGTGATTATATTATCCTGTAGGGTTATTTCAAAGAACTCTCATTAGTCATCATCCTAAAAGGGTGACATGTCCCTACTAGTCAAACACTAAAATCACAATTAACTTCTTCAGAATAGATTTTGGGAAACTTCAAACAGGAATTACAATTTCAATCCTTCTAGAACAATGTTCTCCATTGTCTTATCTTTTTAATGATACCAAAATCTTTCATTTTGGTTCAGAAATATGAAACTTATACCCCAAACATTTTCAGACAATTATTACACTGAAATAGCACACTATACTCAAATTCTATCAAGAAATTGAAAGTCTTAGAGGCTGAATTAAAATTTGATTTCTTCATATAATTTGTATCTTTATGTATGTAGTTTATTTAGAAACAATAATCATCCCATTGGAAGCTCTACAGGTCAGGATATCATCAAAATACTGAAGTATGTCAGTAAAATATCCAATTCATACTCTTTCAATAGATACCCTTACTTTGATTCAATTAATCTTCCACAAATCAGAACCAAAGCTATACATTTTTATAGAGAGATAAAGAAATATGTTAGGAATCTATTGATTTAAAAATCAAGTCATTTCGAGGTCAGATGACAAAGTTATGGCTAAAAGAGTTAAAGATATTTAGGTTTAGGAACACCTACAGGTCGCGATCGCGGCGAGTTGCGGTCACCACTTGCGAGCGATGTCGCGATCATAACTTACGCGAAAGTTCCGCAGAGTCATGATTGCGACGAGTCACGATCACGACTTATCCCTTTTTCCTTTTCTTCCTCCCTATTTTGGTAAAAAGGGCATAACTTTCACTAGAGATGTCGAATTAAGATTATTCTTATACTGTTTCAAAGATGACTTCTAAACCTACAACTTCTTTGCAGAACCTAAAAAGATATTTTGCCTCCAAATGGGTCAAAATTTCAAATCAATAAAGCTATCCCATATGTCCATCCTATGCAACATCACAAAATTCTAATGATTATATCTCTCAACTCTGATATCTAAAAATTTCAAACTTTATATCATCGAAAAGTTAGAAAGATAAGTTATAAATTTCAAGTAGAAAACTTTATCTAATTCAACCTAGATTAACACATATTTTCCCCTAAAGTAAAAATATGAATTTTACTCCTATGGAAAACTTGAAATTTGCACTGTACAAAATTAGAATGTCATGAGCATAACCATTCAACTACTAATATTATTTCATTAAACTATCTAATCTCTACTCATTTGACTCATCACCTACAACTAATTCTCATCATTCACAAAAATCTTATCTTTCTTTTCCATAATATCTCACTTATATGTATAACAATAATTCATGTTCAAGATTCATCATCTCAAGTTGTATATGTAATTTCAACTCAACATTATCCATACACAATTCATAGTTCATTAACATCATAAGATAAGAGTTTACAAAGCTTTAATGGCATCTCATGCCACAATATATCATTTCGCAAAATCCTCAAAATACAAAAGATACTTGAATGATAACTGCTCAAAAAGCAACTACAACCTTATTTTACATAAAGTACTCGAAAATAAAAAAAATGCAAATTCGGAGTGATGCCTTGACTCTCTTTCACTCGACCTCTTGCTCATCATCTGAATAGGGGAAGAAGAGTGGGAGTGAGCTTAAAAGCTCATAGGAAACAAGTTTATAATAGAGAAATAAACAAAACCTTGAAAATATTCATTTTTCTGAGAAAATTCATATTGAATTTATAAAGCACATGTTTGTCAAATTCTCGTCATGTAATCCAATTCACAAACAACATAATTTATGTATTCATCAACTTGTTCATAAAATCATAAACACTTAAGCACACCAGAATGGTTTGGGTAGTCCAAAATAGAACGTAATACACATTTTCACATAATGGTCCTATGTAGCTATGAACAGAACGTACTATCACAATCCCACTTAATGTTCTTGTGTAGCCGTGAACTTAGGAGAGCCTATTAAGGAGTTCCATGCCACTAGCGGGCAAGTGGGAGAAGCCTTTGGTCAAAGTGTACTTGACTTAACTTAAGGGACTACAACAAACTCACATAACATGTATTTCATTAATTGAAAACAGATTGCCCAAAATGACACTTTTTCGAAAACATGATTTTCTTAACATTTTGTCACAAAGGCATGTTTCAAAAACACAATTGTTCATGAACATGAAATATGTCACATGCATTTCCATCAACCAAATTCATATACCAAACATATAACAAATTCTTTCAAATCATTCAAAAGCAATAATTGCCATATTTATGAAGCAATTGAAATCATTTAATGCTCTTAATTTTGAAAAGATAATCATGGCTCATTACACAATTATCGACATGGAACCCACCTAATTGGTTTGCAAAAATTCAAACTCAAAGTTATCTCTCCTCTTGCTCTTGGATAGGGTTCTCTTGGTTTCCTATAACAAACCAAATTTTCTCATTCAATACACATTCACATGTAAATTCATAAAACTTCACAAATCAAAAATGCTAAATTTGAACTTAACCTAACCTAACTATAGTTCATCTAAGCTAGAAAAACCAAAACCGTAGCTTAGAAATCCAAAATCAATATGGTTTCATCTTTCTCTTCTTTCTTCCTTCATTTCCAACACAAACCCTAGTCTCTATGTTGTTGGACCCCAAATTTTTGTTTTCTGAAGTTATTCAGCATGAATTATTTTGATTTATGATTTATGGCATATTTTGATTTATGATTTATGGCATAGGTTGATTTTATTGATTATATTCATGGAAAATTTGGATTAATTGAGTTTAG
>JANJEY010000005.1:73957222-73974678 GCA_024703695.1 Erythroxylum cataractarum
TTAAGGTGATACATGTATTCTCTAAGATTTAAAGTGTCGACACACATCTCATTAATGATCTTATAAATGAGATTATAGGCATTACCATTCCTGAAAATCCTAAGCTTCTTATAGTTTTCATACCAACGTTTAACTTCAACCTCACTTTGTGTCTGATAAAGTCAATTTTAACTTGAAGTTAGGTATTAGTATAGAAACCATTAGAAACCCAAAGATGTTCGTGATTTCAAATGCTATTCCTGTTGGTGGTCATTTAAGATTTAAAATATATGATGGCCTTTACTCTCATGTTAGGAGAGCACATTCATCTTAGTACCTCCATTATGCATAATATGGTGCATTTCAACTAAACTAAGAAAAAGAAATAAAATATCCCTTATGATTTAATATTCTCATGTTAGGAGAGCACATTCATCTTAGTACCTTCATTATGCATAATATGGTGCATTTCAATTAAACTAAGAAAAAGAAATAAAATATCCCTTATGATTTAATACTTAGCCTTATCTTCCAACATTTTCAAATTCGTCCTGCTTGAGATGAGATTAATCTATATTCCTTTTTTTTGTTCTGCTATCCTTAATTGTATGAGTTGCTAATTGGTTGATGACTTAACCACATCATTGACTATCCTTAGTAGCCTTCCCTTCCATATAAGGCCCTATATGGTATTGGTTCTGATGAGACTTTACTTAGTCACATTGTTGAACTACTTATGGATGATGAGGCTACTAACTTATGATTACATCATAGGTCTCCACCTGAAGCTCTTTAGTAGTTATTATCAATTTACTATGTTATGAGGAAAACTTGACTCATCATTATACACTATCTTGATGACCTATATCATTTGATTAAGTCTCGCTTTCCTCCTTAACTACCTGATTTTTTATGTTTCAATAAGGGGGAGAGAAATTTATTGATGTTAGATTAAGTAGGAGTAACTTTTATTTATATAATAATTTTTGTGTATATGGTATTTTATACTTGAGTAAATTTTTGTTATCTACATGAGTGAATATTTCTTTTTCACTTAATAGTAAATATATCTTTTGCTCTTAATATTGAATTATGTTTTATGCAAGAATTAAGGAGAGCTAATCATTATCTTAATATGGACATTTGTTTATAAGCTTAATTTAATTATTACTCTCTAATATCATAACTGTTTTTCATTATAAAAAATGAGGAGATTGTTTAACCAAAGAGGTTTCAATTGATATTATGATGATAACAAAATAGAAGAACTACTAATGAGTTTGTTATCTTTATGAGAAGCAATGTAAGAACAAAATGTAGACATGTATAACATGAGAATATATTTCACGAAGATTAAAAAAAAAGTGGAAGTTTGCAACTTTCGAAATGAAAATGAAGTCAATACCAAAAGAAGATCAAGATTCATCAAGATGATTCTATATTTTGTAATGTTAATTGTAATCTCATTTTGTTACTTTCGTAATTTAAAAGGTTCTTCATGTATAAACATTTCATCTTAGTTCATTACATGTCTTTTCACTTATCAAATTCTTTTTTTTTTAAGGCTTCTTAATCTTTCAAACACTCTTATAGAAACATTTTGAAAGTTTTCTATTAAACAAATTAAGTTTGAACATTTAAAGTTGAAAAAATCATATTTTGGGGGGGATGATCGACCAATATAAGTTAGTGGTCAACCAATATAAGTTAAATGTGTAAAAATCATATTTGTTAACATATTAGTTGACCAATGCCCCTTTAGGGGACAAATTGGTTGACCAATATACTTTACTAGTTATCCACTATGCAATGGCTAGGGAATATTGTTTATGGAGAACACGTTGGTCAACTAATTGACCTAGTCATCGACTAATGTGTTCAAACTAATCATAGTAGGTTAGTTTTTGACTCTAAAGGTTAGTAGAGATCCTAAAACCTTATAAATATATGTTTTCTTATTGGTTATTGTGTCGATAAGTATTTGAGTGTCTTTTACATATTTTTTAAAGTGTTTATTAAGCATTTGAGCATTCATTATCTTGTAATTGTGTGAGTCAGCCTTTTTACTTTTATCAAAGTGATAAAGTAAGATATTTTTAGTTGTAAGCTTCAATTGAGATTTTGTACGTTAAACTTAGAGATATTCTAAGTAGCATCAAATTTCTTCTTTAAAGTTAAGAAATATTGTGAAAGGGTTTTTCTTTAGCGAGAATAGATCGTACAAAGATTGTTCTTAGTCTTAAAAGAAAAGTTATAGAGAAATTTCAAAATGTAATAGGTAAGGGATATTTACCAAGCCACTATAAATTGATTTGTATTTCTCTTCCCTTGCACTTTTTACATTATTGCTTACGTGTGTTGTTGAAATCTATTATTTTATATTATATTATCATTTTTATAACTTATCCTCATTAACTCATTAAGTAAATATTTTGTTTAAATTTATAAACACTCAATTTATCCCTCACAAGTATTGTTAGAGACTAACAAAATTGATTTTTAAATTTTTTTAATAATTATATAAAAACAAAATAAAATTCATATAAATACTTCTTTGCTAAAATTGAAAATAAAAATTAAGAATAAAAATAAAACAAGCAGTAAATATTTATTAATTATGCAAAATTTATTTATTTAATATAATTTTTAAAGCAAAATTTAAAGCTAAAACGAGCTTTAATTTTTCGGCACCTTTATAGAAAACGCTTATAGGTACGTAATTAATGTCTTTCTATATTTTTTTAAGATATACTTAACTGAAGAATTCATATATTAACAAATTATATAAATAATTACAGGAAATCTTAATATATATATAATTTATATATTAAATTTTTTCATCACAAGTTTTATATAGGTTTAGTTTATACTAATTTAAATCTATTTTTTTAAAATTTTGATCTATTAATTTAAATCATTTATTAAATTAATTTATTATATTTATCTAAATTAAATTATATAGATAATTCAATAAGTTGCCCAAAAATTTAAAAAATGTCATTAATAGTAGTACACTCTTACGAGAAATGACCACATTGTCCACTAATATCACCAACCAAATCAATTATCAATTGTTTTATGATCAATGAGCGGACTAGCATTTCTGCAAAACCAAGCACGCAAAACCCCCCTCCAAGCAATCCCTCTCCCTCTCTCTTCAAAACGCTGCTTTTTCTCCCCATCAGACGCCAATTTGTTACCGGAGGTACGTTTCCGATCGGTCATCTATTGCCTCGGTAATATTTTTTTACTGCAACACAGGGTTACGTCTGTGTTTTGTGTATTATTCATGCGATTCTCTTGTTGATTTTGATCATCATCCGTCGTTGATCGTTATTTGATTGATCAATTTCATGCTTTTAGTCTTGATCGTTCGTTTTGATTGTTCCTGCATTATACTTTGTTTTACCGTTTGTTTCGCCGTTTTGACTTCTGTTTTCTCACGAATGGTACATTGCTCGTTATATGTCATAGTATTTTTTTTTTTGTTGATTTTTGAACATTTTGTTTTATTTTTCGTGTTAGTGTTGTTCTTTTCTTCCTGGTCAAATCCCTGATTTTGTGTATAATTAATTTTTGTTTCTTTTTTCTTGTAAGAAGTCTCCATTAATCGCATTTTATTTGTGATGTTGGCCTCAAACATGTTTATCGGAGAATTTAAGAAAACTCTAGGTGTTATTTAACGTTTTCACTTTGTTCTAAGGGATCTGTCTGTTGGGTGTGTGGGGTTGTTTTGGTATTGTCCTTAGATCATAGGATTGTTTTAGATTGCTTTAGCATCAGCTAGGTTTAGTTTAAAGAAAGTTTGGGAATTATCTCTAAGAGCCATAATATTTTGTAGCTTCTCTGAACGTGTCCAAATATCATAGGGAAATAGTTACCATATGTTCTAAACTGCAAATGGTGTTGCAGGCACTGTTGGGTCAAGTGAGCAATTGAAGAACAGATTTGAAATTAGATCCTATGCCTTCTCAGGATAGAGTAGTTCAGTCTACTGCTACTGTGGAGTTATATAAATGTCCTTGGGGAGAGGGAAGTTCATGGCACTAAAGACTATAATTCTCCAATCAAGAATTATATATGGCTTCTTCCTTTGAGGCTTCCTTTGCTATGGTGTCATCCCATTTATGGACTTGAGGCTGTTGACTATAGAATACATTGCTCAATTGTTCCATTAGCCATTACAGAAAAAAAAACCTATTAGGAACCTCTTGTTTATGAGCATTTTTTGGTTATGAGTTATTCATAGAACACTGGGTGCGCGAATAGGTAAAAGTGAGGTTCCGATGCTTATGTAAGTTATTCAATGCCTGATTCATTCAGGTTGATATAGTTCATCAGCATGGACAAGAAGGTTGTGCATGACATCGCTTTACAAAGGTTGAAATAGTTCATCAGCAGGTATAATCAAGACCATGCTAGTTGTTGTCCTAGGCCAGATCGGGAGCAATTGGATTTTTTGCTGGAGGCTTAGTTCTTGTTAGATTTTCTCTCTTCCACTGGCAATTTCTTTTGTATCTTGATTAAAGAGTGCTTATGACAATTGCACAGTGAGAGTCACATTTTCTTTATAAGGATCTTCTCCTGACATCTTACAAATCGGTCTTCCTTGAGGTTGTATCTGAAGCTTTTGTTCTGTCCAGGAACACTTATACTTATCTAGAGTAAACATATGCCCATTCTATGCCTAATCTAATGTAAATTCTTTAAGATTTTTCTTCCAAATGTGAGTTGGATTCTTGGTAATCTTGGAACTTGCAGTTGTTAAAAAGATTTAATGCACTAAATGCTCATCTTAGTTCTTACATCTGTTACTTGAACGGTTTGTCGAGATAACTTGATATCAGGAACTTGTGTGTTGATGTACAATATCAAGATTTTGTCAAGTTTATATCTCTTTTTGAGTCCAATATTATGAAAATGGATACCTTTAGGGGAATTGTTTCCTTTACTCTTTCACATTGATGGTCAAATATATATTGTTGTTTGTATTCTTTATCATTTTACTTGTCTTCAGAAGTGAAGCTGTTCAATTACATGAAATGTGGGCCAGGAAGCTATAGTTCCTGACTACTATTTAATTTTGAGAATATAGCGTCTGGTCCATTATAATCTTTTGGGATTTCATGGTGCAGTACGGTTTAGAAGGACATAGCTTCCTTATTGTGATGGCAGGAGACGGAAATATGATATATCCATGGTTGATGTTTAGCTGCTGAATTTGTCACCTTGCATATTGTTGGAAGAATATTTTTAGTTTTATTACTTTATTTGTTTCCTTATTTACTCAATAGTTTATTTCCTGAAATATCGTTTCCATTTCTGGTCCTTATTTTCATGGGATCTTATTTACTTCTTTCTAGGTAATAATCAAGGGATTGAATTGTAAAACAATTACTTATCTTCCCTATAAGTATTTATGTCATTTATGAAAAATAATAAACAGAAATTATCATCAAATTTGTTCATGGTATCAGAGATTTGAACACAGAGGAGGATCGTTTCATTCAAGACGATAGGAGTGTGGCACGTTGAGTCAGGGAAAAATTCTGCCACTAGCTCGTTAGGCAACGCTCCACAAGGATCGATTCTAGAAATGCCGAACACCATTATCGGCACAGGAAACTCGTCCTTTTCCCAGAACAACATTGACACGCAGATGTCAGTGGTCGTAAGAGGTAGAGGGAAGGAGATATATCTCACAACCGAGCCACTAGCTGTGTCTGACTCAAAATATGAGGTGTGGACGACCGAAAACAACTAGGTAATGAGCTGGTTGTCTAATTCCATGACTCTCAAAGTTGGTGAACAGTTTTTCCTTGCAACCTCTACAAAAGAGATATGGGAGAATGCCAAAATGACATATGCCACTTTAGAAAATACTGTTGCTCTATTTCAGATCAAAGGAATTCTGTGGGAAACTAAACAAGGTGAGGAATCAGTCACTGGTTATTACAACATGTTAGTAAAATTGTGGCAACAGATGGATCTCTATGACGCACACCAATGGGCTTGCAGTGAAGGTATGGCATGCTACAAGAAAATTGTGTAAAGAGAACGGGTCTATGAATTTCGTTTGGGACTAAACTCTATTTACGAGGAGGTTTGTGGAAGAATCATGGCAGCTCAACCACTACCAACCATTATGGAGGTAGTTAATTTGGTGAAATGTGAGGAGAGTAGAAAGCTGCTAATGCAAGGCACTCCAAGCAATAAAAATCCCTCTGAATCTTCTATTATGGTTGTAAAAGGAATAAATGGGCTATCAGGAACTTGTGTGTTGATGTACAATATCAAGATTTTGTCAAGTTTATATCTCTTTTTGAGTCCAATATTATAAATTCCAAAAAAAAAAATCCAAAAAAAAAGGAATAAATGGGCTAGAATCTAAGAGAAAACAAGGTAAGCCTTGATGTGATCATTGTCAAAAAGGTGGACATACCAAGGACACATGTTGGAAGATTCATTGAAAACCTTCAAATAAGAAAAACAGATCAAAGGCTGAGACCAAAGGCTACATAGCCACTGGTGGTGACAAGAACGAGGGAGATAACATACCAGTGAGCAAAGAAGAAGTTGAATTGCTAAGAAAAATCCTTAGTAAGTATGATTTGAAGGCTGAAAAGGTTGTATCCACAAGTAACATAGTCCAAACAGGTAATACTAGTACTGCTTTAGGGATTCAAACCCCAAATTGTGGTCTTTGGATTGTTGATTCAGGGGCTAATGATCATATGACCTGTGATAAGTCATTGCTTGTTGATGTATAACCTTGCCCTGTTCATAGGACTGTCAAGGTAGCTAATGGATAGGTTCTAAAAGTTCAGGGGATTGGGATTGTTATAATTGCTGATAAATTGATGTTAAGTGGTGTTCTTTATGTGCCTGACTGGGATTGGAATCTGTTATCTCCGAAAAGGATTACTAAAGAACATAATTGCACAACTAATTTTGGTGTTGATCGTTGTGTTTTCCATGATTTGGAGTCGGGGAAGAGGATTAGCAGTGCTATGGAGTTTGATGGATTATATTATATCTGCAACTTAAGAAGGAATAAAGCTCATGCTATTTTATCTTCTAATGAAGAAATTGCGCTTTGACACTATAGGTTAGACCATCGGAAGCATTTATATCCTACTTTTTTCAATAAACAGGAAATGTTTCTTCATTGTGAATTCCATTAACTTTCTAAACACACCAGAAATTCTTATACACCCTGAGCCTATAAACCCACTAAGCCTTTTTCCATCATTCATAGTGATGTCTGGGGTCTGTGAAGGGTCAAAATCAAAAACAATGTTAGATGGTTTGTAACCTTATTGATGATCATACAAGATTGACTTGGGTATATCTTTTGAAAGAAAAAGTAGAAGTTTTTGAGGTATTTAAGAAATTTTATTCCTTTATACTAAACCAATTTTGCACAAATTCAAATTTTACGAAGTGATAACGGTAAAAAATATTTAAGTCAATCTTTTGGTCAATTTTTTACCAACAATAGTATTATACATCAGACCTCATGCACCAAATATACCACAACAGAATGGTGTTTCAGAAAGAAAAAATAGACATTTGCTTGAGGTTGCTAGAATTATTATGCTCACAACAAATGTTCCAAATCATTTTTGAGGCGATGCTATTCTCACTTCTACTTATTTAATAAATAGAATGCAATCAAAAGTTTTGGGGTTTCATACACCTTTACAAAAATTGCTTGAGATTTATCTCTCGATTGCCTTTGTTAATACTCTACATCAAAAGATTTTTGGTTGTGTTGCCTTTGTGCATAATTACCATTTTGGGAAACTTGAACTTAGGGCCCATAAGTGTATTTTCTTAGGTTATTCTTCTACTAAAAAAGGTTACAAGTGTTTCTCTCCTACTCTAAAGCGTTATTTTGTTACTCTGGATGTGACCTTCTTTGAAACGCAAGCCTATTATCCAAAAATACCCATTCAGGGGGGGAGAAGTGAGAGTGAATGGTTTATTTTGGGCAGTGATGGCTCACCAGACACACTAAACCTAGAAATTCTGCCTTCTGCACCTAGCCATGACTCAAGTAGACCTATGAAGGACTCTGGTTCCCCTAAAAACGCTTCTGTTTTCAATAGTCCTGATCAAACCAGACCTGATTCTTATGAAACCATCTCTGAAAAACACAATTTTGATAACATTAGACTTAAGATACCAGATCTTGACACTACCATTCCCATTGACGCTACTAATATAGCCAGTTTCAGTCACAAATCTAACCAGAATTGCACAGAAAACAATGAATGTGATAAAGAGAAGGATAGTGAAATTAGGGTGGACAGACAGGAAGACAAAAATCCTGAGGTGCAATCACAATTTTACTCAAGGAGGAAAGGTAAACAACAGGCACAAGGTGAAGTAGAACCAGAAAAATCCATCACACTTCCCGAGCAAGGCCATGAATCAGAACCTATTGCAAATTATGAGGAATTTGGATGGCACATAGCTCTAAGGAAGGGAGTAAGATCTTGAACAAAGCACCCAATCAACAACTTTGTTTCTTATAACAGGTTATCCCCACATTTTAAGGCTTTTGTGACTCAGTTATTTATTGAAAAATTACCTGAAAATTTCCAAGAAGCAGTGAAGGATCCTAAGTGGAGAGAAGCTATAGATGATGAGCTGAATGCACTTAAGAAGAACCAGACTTGGGTAGTAACAAATTTACCACAGGGAAAAATAGTGGTTGGCTGTAAATGGATGTTCACCATCAAATATAATCCTAATGGAAGTATTAACTGGTACAAAGCAAGACTTGTAGCTAGAGGTTTCACACAGACGCCTGAGATTGACTACCAGGAGACTTTTGCACCTATAGCCAAACTCAATACTATTAAGATTCCATTATCACTAGCTACAAATCTTAACTGGCCATTATATCAATTAGATGTAAAAAAAATGCCTTCCTCAATGGTGATCTTGGAGAAGAGGTATACATGAAAATACCTTCAGGACTAGAAGAAGTTACACATCCTCAGAAGGTATGCAAGCTCAGAAAATCACTCTACAACTTGAAACAGTCACCTCGGGCCTGGTTTGATAGATTTACAAAGCTAATGAAGAAACTTGGCTACTACCAATGTCAAACTGATCACACCTTGTTTGTTCGACGGCTAACTAGTGGTAAAATGACTATTCTTATAGTTTATGTTGATGATATTGTTATTACAGGTGGTGATTGGGAAGGCATGAAGGAGCTAAAAGGTGCTTTGGCCCGAGAATTCAAAGTTAAGGATATGGGCTATTTGAGATACTATTTGGGGATGGAGGTGGCCAGATCTAGTAAGGGCGTTATAGTGTCCCAAAGGAAGTATACACTTGACCTTTTACAGGAAACTTGGATGATGAGGTCAAAGCCTGCAGAGACACCCATGCAATCAACTTATAAATTGAGTCTTAAAGAAGAAGGCACACCAGTGGATACAAGAACATTTCAAAGATTAGTTGGAAAACTGATCTATTTGTCTCCCACTCAACCAGACATTAGTTTTCCTATGAGTATGGTTAGTCAGTTTACAAGCAACCCTCAATAGGAACAAATGGATGCAGTACCAAGAATCCTTAAGTATTTGAGAATGACTCCTGGAAAAGGATTATTCTTTAAGAAAAGCGAGAAAAGGAGTGTTGAAGTATCCATAGATGCTGATTGGGCTAGATCAATGAGTAATGGGAGGTCTACAATAGGTTATTGTACCTCTGTGTAGGGTAACTTGGAGAAGTAAAAAACAACCAATGGTTGCCAGAAGCAGTGCAGAGGCTGAGTATAGAGCACTAGCATAGGGAATTTGTGAAGGAATATGGATAAAAAGACTCTTGGCAAAACTTCGTATCAAAGTAGAGCCTCAGATAAGGGTGTGGTGTGACAACCTAGCAACTACTAGGATTGCAAAGAATCCTATCTATCAAAATAGAACTAAACATGTGGAGACAGATCATCATTTCATAAAGGAGAAAGTAGATTCTGGTTTGATTGATCTAGCTCACATTCCCACTAGCAAACAAGTTGCAAATGTTTTCACAAAAGCACTTACTAGAGTCAGATTTGTAGAGTTAAGCACCAAGCTGGGAATGATCAACATCTATTCACCAGCTTGGGGGGGAGTGTTGGAAGAATATTTTCAGTTTTATTACTTTATTTTTTTCCTTATTTGCTCAATAGTTTATTTCCTAAAATATCGTTTTATCCTTTTAATTTCTGGTCCCTATTTTCATGGGATCTTATTTACTTCTTTCTAGGCAATAATCAAGGAATGAGCATAACAATTGCTTATCTTCCCTATATGTATTTCTGTCATTTATGAGCAATAACATACAGAAATTATCCTCAAATTTGTTCACCTAGTTGTTATTAGTTGCTAGGATCCTATGTGAGAGAGAATCCAAGTGATTTCATTATGAAACTATAAATGCAATGTAAAGGCGCAAGATCATGAAAAATGTGAGTGAAGTTGGGGATTCATTAGAAGGAACAATAATGAGGGGCTAATAGACCTTCCTTCCTTCGACCTAGGCTAAGAATACTTAATTATTGAGGTCGATACTCATCAAGCTAAGGAGAATTACGTAGAATTAAAAAAGTTATTAGTTTAGTTTTCCTTATTAGAAAACAAAAATATTTCTACTATATTTTGTCCGTATTAGTTCATAGTTTCAGTCCATTAAAGAATAATAAGAATCCTTGTTAAGTAGAATTCTATTCTTATTTAGGCAGTTTAGTGAGTTTTCCTATTTCATTAGGATTAGGACCCCAAGAATTTTTTTCATATATATGTAATAACCTTTTAATGGAAAAACAACCTGAATTTTCTCTACAAATTTTAAATTTTCAATTAAAATTTATGTCGTTTTCTTCTAAAACTGATTATACTCCCTATGAGTGGCTCCTAACTTCTACCTTAGGAGTGACTCCTAGAACTAAACATTGTTATTTTCCAGCAATTTCCAGCCCAAGTTTCCAGCAATTTGAATCTGAAGTTTCAACAACTTTAACTGAAATTTCAGACCTGAAATATGAATTTCCAGCAGACTAACAAAACCCGACAGCTCAAATTTCCTAAATTATATGAGTTTTAACAACTACTTGATATCTCTTCTATTTGTCTTGCATCATTAAATCCGACTCCTAATCTGAAGCAATGAATTGTCTTGAAATATGGGAATGAGCAGGTTCTCAGTTGTCTTCACATAGTCAGACATCATATTCCAACTACTTAAGGATAAAAATCAATTGGTTGGCCAGTTTTCAGTTTGAATTAACAAAATTGAACTAAAGTCTGAATATTTCTTTAAATCCCCCTCCCCTTGACAAATACAGTTCTGAAATACATTGAAAGATGAGGGGACAAACTATGAATTAAGTTGTACCTGCCATTGCAGCAATCTTAGATAGATATAGAAATCGCTTTCTATCTGCCAGTGATGTTATCAAGCCAGTAATCTCAGCACCTGCCCCATCTTCAGCTTCTGATAACGAATTTGCATCCTGAGAAAGAGCTAACGCATGAAGAGTTTCTGAAGCTGAGGAAAATTGATGAAGGAAAATCTCATGAAGCCACAGCAGATCCTGGTGATGCTTCAAAAAAGCAGATAGCTCTTCCTGAAATTCCTCCCCAAGCCTAAGAAGCTTGGAAAACTGCCTCTTCTCATACAGTTTTGTGAACACAAAGTAACTGAAACCACCATTAGGCCCCATGCTCTCACGCTAGAGAAAATAACAAGGGTGCCAAATGATGCAAAGAAACAGTTGAGATGAGGAAGTCCAATATATTGATAGAGGTTTTGGAAGAATTAACAAAAATAAACTTATATGAACTGCAAACTCACTACCTCTAATAAATAAGAAACGGCATACGCAAGAAAAAAAAAGAAAAAAAATGCAATTCCATGTACAAGAGGATGACACTGAATTCCAATTGACACCAGTGAGTCCATTTCCTTCCTAATTGTCTGTTCTAAGTTAGAAAGGCCAAAGAATCCCATTTAAGTGCAAATTAAGTGGAGCATTCTGCTCATTTGAGCAAATAAATACTTCAGCCACAATCAAAGTAAGCAATGTTCAACACATTAGATCATATCAGCTGCTAAATTATCATCAGAAGAAAGAAAACTTCTTCATACATCACAACAATACAATTTTTCATAGCACCTCGGTTGCAGAGACATGCCTCTTTTTTTCATTTCCTTTTAACCTTTACATGGACTTGCGCGAGGAAAAAAAAAGTGGTACCAATATTTGCAAGCCCTACAAATAGTACCGACAATAAAAGCTGTAACGAGAAATTTGTCCTTGACAGTATTGGAAAAAGCAAATTTATCTTCCCAGTATTGGCAAAATGGAAATTATCTCTCAAGTAATAATCAGCTAATGCAACCAAGAGCTTTGGGGTTCAATTCTCACCAGAGGGGAATGGGAATTTGGACAATATTATGGCCCCTTGTGGGTCATGACCTGATAAGCAAATGGATGATAGTATAGGATTTTATTAATATTTAGCAATAGCCTCGTAGGATCTACAAGAACCAGTGCTACCAGCCAACGATGGCCCCTCAAGCTTTCAACTGAGATAATACAAGGTGAGAAGATACCCTCCTGTACTATCCCCTTCCCTTACATACTCTCTCCCCTACCCGATTAGCTACTAGCTCCTCTCTCCTCCAACTAATTCTAACAAACTCATAGTCTAACCGTTAGCTGACTCATCACTCACTATCTGCTCTGTCTTATTCTTTCTTCTGGAATATGTGATCATGGGTTTGTGGCCCATGTTCTGCTCCTGCCTCCTATTCCTCCTAGAATAAGTCAATATGGGTTTATGACCCGAAGAGCTATCATGACCCAAAAAAAAAAAAAGCAAGAAAAAGAAAGTGAAAAAGCAACACAGAAAGCATATTGGGATTTAAAAACATGAAATACCATTAGATTTGTCAGCAATACTGAATCATTCAGGTCAGAACATATACTCCACATGGTATTGTATCCTTCATGCCTTTTTGCTATGGACAGCAAACTTGAAGAAAGCTTTCTGAGGATTTCTTCGTTTTTTTCATCACTTCCTATATTAAAAATCTACAGGGACAAAAGAGTTCAATTTTCAGTCGCTGCTAATTTTAGGTTCTTAAGATCAAAACAAAACATGAAAGAAATTAACCTGGTGGCGCTCATTTGCAAACTGTTTTACTTGTAAATACAAGGAATCAAGAAGTGTATCCCGCCTATTCCAATATTCATTTAAAAGACTTCCATATTCCTCTCCACACTCAACCTTAGCTGTGATAGCACCAGCATAAGCATCAAGTAGAACTTCAGCCAGGATTCTTAGATGAGTGTATAAATCTGATTTTGCAGAAATATCCAGCCCAGATGTTACATCCAGGAGTCGAAGCATGAAGGAAGCAACTCTCCAAAGCCCATTTCGCACGACAGGTTGACAAAACCACGGTGTTAGGCCCTCGGGTGGTGGATACCACATATGATGTTTATTTCTGTAGACCATAGCTGTTCGAACTACAGACACAATTGAATTTGAGAGTTCACAAGCTCTCTGGATTTGAACCTCAAGTAGCTGTTCTTCACTTACTACATATTCTAGGTGTTTATCTAAGCCATAAAACAGTTCTTCAAGATCGGAAACCTTACTATAGAAAACTTCAGCATTATCTCTGTCCATAAGGAGAACAGTGTTCCTGCGGGCTCTATCACCAACTAATTGTATTAGATCCCAAAGAGCACCTGAAAGTTGAGGTTCTGAACTATAATGTGGTGACACAGTAACAGTTGAACGGTTCTGGTTAATCAAGCTTTGTAGTTCCCTAAGCTGAATCATTCCAGCAAGCTTTTCACCATGTTCCAAGATTAACTGCAAAGACTTTCCTGTTAAAGTAAACCCCTAGTTAGGCTTCACAAGTTTAATTTCTTTGGTTACATGATAATAAGCAGTTTATTTGAATCCAGGAAACACAAACCCCTAAACATGCATCCAAGCTGAGGGTTTTTAGCTAATGAAAGCAAAAACAAGAAATCTACAATAATAATCAGTGATCTGATGCAAACTCAATAAATCATAAATGTTTACATGAATTTACATGCTCAAGTTTGGAGAAATAAGTGAAACCTAGAAAAATACATACTCTGCCTGGAACACAGCTCTTCATGGCACTTGGATAGAGCAAGAAACTGGAGAAACCTTTCATGCTTTTGCTGCTTATCAACAAGTTGGCTAGACAGATTTGCCATAGCCACTACTTCAGCACCTCTAGTGGTCGTCCAGTGTTTAGCTAAGGTGTCGACAATAGCTTTGCTTGTTCGAGCAAATACATTTGTTTCTCCATCCTTTTCAAATGCCCCAGAAACTTCTAGATTTTCAAATGAGTCGTCCACTTTGCCAGTTGTAAGAAAATCATGGAAAAGCTGACCAAGTAGAGCTTCTGACTCTTCTTGGGCATCATAAGGTGCAAGTCCAGTCATAGGAATCCCTTGTCTATCACCTGCACCCCATGCTTCTGAACTTATCCTCCTAAGAGCCATATTGCCCATGAGTGCGAGATTTTTTCTTTCTTCTTGTGCAGTGGTTTCGTTCATGCTCCCTTTACGTGACAAGCTTCTCTGTGGTGGTTCAACTCCACCAAGTTTAATAGCTTTCTCTGGTATTGCCCATATTCCTGCTTTCTCAGTAAGTAAAACCCAAGCACCATCTTCAACATCATCTGCAACAGGAAGAATTGAAGCATCCAAAACTTTTCCTGCATCATAAGGTAGATCAAACTGATAGAGTCGAGTGGAGTTTCCACAACAGTTATAGACTGTTGCTGTTCCATCACCAGAAAGTATGACTACTGAGCCAAGTGGCTTGCCACCGACTCTAATTTTCATGGAGAACAAGAATTCTTCATCTTCTACTCTTGCTTTTGGAATTATCACTTGGATTGGACCCTTTTTCTCCAAAATCCTGCCATGGTCATCTGAGGGTGCATTTGCTCCGGATTTATATTGCATGGTCAGAAGAGAATACTGAGTGTAGCTTGAACTACTAACCCGGTCCTTACAAAAAGTAGCAACAAGAACAGTAATCACTTTACCAAGAACATCCACCTGCAAATCCAAAGGCCAAATTTGTTTCTGGCCCGCCAGATCCTTTTTGATTCCCAAATCAGCATCAGTGCCAACAATTTCATAGGACCAAAGTTCTGATACATTCACATCAAGGTCAAACGTAACAGTAAAACACTGTATCTCAAGATCAGTCAGTAAAAAGAACTGCCGGACAGAACCCTCCATAGACTGGTCTGAGAAGCGCCATGTGAGGGACCTTGGATAGCCCTTGCCCCGTACATACTGACCACTATGGCCACCCTGAGACGGGAACTTCTTAATATCTTGATACGCTTTACTACGTTGAATCCCGGAAGGGCTGCAATAGAAACTCCATATGTCACCGTTGGCACTACAAGCCAAGGCAATACACACATGCTCAGTAGCACTCAATGAAGAAGAGATCAAAGAGTTAAAAGAATTTGATCCAACTGCACTACTATTAAGCCTGTTGTGCTGTCTCTGTCTCATTGCAGTGAACTTCCCGCCATACACAGGGGAAGAAGTCTCTTCAAATTCATCAGAATTCGGCAGACTACTAACAGGAGTGGATCCCATCTCACTAAGAACATCAGGCCAATAAATTACAGCTCGAGTCTTCTGGCTACACAATACAACACCAGCACTTTTACAACTCTGTACAACTTTACTCTTCCTGCAACTCCAATTCACAGCACAAAGCATCCAACTACCGCCCCCACCTTGGTGGGAGCTTTTACTGATTTCTGAAACAACTGTAGGAAGCTCAAGAACAATGCAATCTTTTGAAGCTGTAGACGATAAGTAACTCCAAATGAAAAGTTTATTTCCACAGATAATCCAAGAGAGGCATGTCTCTTTATCCATTCCACCACATATGCATCCATCGTCTGCAAGCAGCATTACAAATTTAATAAGTATAGTAACATAAGAATTGGAAGCCTAGTATTTGGGTACAAGTGTACACACCAGGAATGTGGTCCTGTAGAAAGCTAGCCTGTTGATCTCGAACTACTTGGGGAAACTCTCCAACATACACGGGCTTAATTGAATCAGCTTCACCTCCCCTTTCAGTATTGTTTCCTGGAGAAATTCTACACTCCAGACAACATAAATCTTAATAGAGAGTTGTGAAGGAACAAGTTTTCCTCTTCATTCAAGTAATTTAAATTTTTGTTTACGAAGAAATGCAAGTAAAAAGGAATGAACCTGGCAAGAACCGAGAGGCGAGGGGCCCAAGGAGCTGGTGTGCCAGTGTGTGGGCGATTGGGGATTGAGCTGTGGCTGCTGGGTGTGATGGTTGTTGAATCAGGCAGAACTTGAGCAAAGCTTCGATGTTTTCTAGTACTCACATTAGACCTCTTTGTTCCCGGAGAGAACATTGTTTTTGAGTTGGAAGTGCCAAAATGCTAGGCTTTGCGGTTTTATGCTTTGACAGTCGTTTAAAATAGTTCGGTTTTTGTGGGCTGAATGAACCAAACCAGGGTTTAAGGGTAGCTGTTCAGTTCGTCGTCTTTTGAGATTTGTAAATCTTAATTCTGAGCAACCACCGGCAACATAATTATAACATTGTGTCTTTTACGTCTCATTTTAATAAGAATTTTGATATTCATAACATTATGTCTTTTACGTCTCATTTTAATAAGAATTTTTGTTTTGGGTAATTTTAAAAAATTATAAAATAGACTCTAAATCTTTTTAAAATTATAAAACACTCTTTCAATTTACTCTCATTAATTCATAATTAAATTCCAAAAATCTCAACAAATAATTAATATAATTATAAAAATAAATATTTTATATCATTATCCTCATTAAATTAAAATTTAATTCCACAAAAATCGTAACAAATGGTTAACGTAGTTATAAAAATAAACATGATTATATATAGTTATCTCAGTAAATAACCCTATTAGGCAATTAGACCTAATTAGTAATTATATATAAAACACTGCCTAATCCCTATTAGATAAACCTTAATTATTGTACATAATAGTGTACTACAGCTAAATGTTAAGTTGGTAACATTTTAATTTTTAATCTAAGTGGAATGGTCCTGAGTAGAGGGGTGGGGCTGCTGGAGTAGGGATATGGAGGTGGTAAGTGGGAAATGGCGATGTTGCGACGATCGACGGGGCCTGAGTTGGTGATGGCAGTGACCAAGGTTGGAGCACAAGCTGGTGAGGGGCAACTTTATGACGGTGAGACTTTAGAGCATTCTGGCAGTGACGTTGGATAGAGTGGCTCGGTGACTGTCAAACGGGAGAGACTATTATGGCCTTTGTTTGGATCTTTATTTACACAAGGGAAAGGAAATGAAATATTGAGGAGAAAAGAGGGGAAAAGAATGGAAGAGAAATGAGATTTCCTTTCCCTT
>JANJEY010000005.1:74082244-74107117 GCA_024703695.1 Erythroxylum cataractarum
GGAATGGTTAACTAATAAATTGGTTATTTTTAGTGTCGATAATCAACGTAAGTTCAATAACGAAAAAGACCGGAAATCAAGATTTGTTTCTATTGATTGTTAAATTCTTATTGTTTTGTTATTAGTTATTTTTTAATTTTGTACTCCAATTAAATTATGTTTAATTCACAATTAAAAACTCCTTTTATTGCATAACTACTAATGTCTGAATTTTTCATGGAAACGATCCCTACTTTCCACTACTACATTAATTTGTGTTGCAAGAAGTTGATTTCATTTTATATTTAGTTACAGGCAACAGCAGTCACCATAAATAAATAAATAAATAATGAGTTATTTTAAATATATGATTTTTATTTTTTTACTAATAATTTTTCTGTTTTAAAATAAACTGTATTACTGTCTTGCTTTTTTTAATAAAAAACTTGTGAAGAGGAATATAATAATGTAATATTCAAATTACTTTGCAAAGTACTTGAATGAAAGAGAAATAGATTATTTGAAAGTTGAAGTTAGAAAAAAAAAATAGGGTGGTATTTCAAGACTTCTCAGAGTAAGACAAATTTGATACAGCAAAATTAACTTCTTAAAGTTGGAAAAAAATTGCAAATTTTTCATAAAGAAACATACAGGACAGGGTTTCATAAACCGTAGGTAAGGTCAACTTTAGTTGTGTACTACTATTGGTGTGAATAAGGCAACAGTAGCACCCATCATTATCCTTTAACAAAATCTCAACAAAAGGGGCATAATTGTATTTTCAATATTAAATTTTTGTTGATAGAACAAAACGCTAGTGGATGATAGCTTTTTCATTTTCAGCTGATCAGCCAATTACCAAACAACTTCAATAACGTTTTGACTTGTCAAACAGTTAAATGTAATCAATCAGCCAAAATAATAGCTGAACAATTGCTAATCAAAAGAAGTCAATCTCTTACAATCACATTTTAAATTATTTATTTTTAACTAATTTTATGGCTACAATTGAACTTTTCAAATATCAAGGAAGTGAAATATTGAAATTAACTTTATTGCATAAGCAATAATTTGGAAAGCTGTTGCTTGATGGCATCAACTCCTTTTGGTCCCCTAATGGCTTCAAATTTTTACATGTTTTAGTTTTATGTTACCATCAAAGACAAGGGCAAAGTGATGTTTCATCTTCTTTGATTTTCATTTCTTGAAATCAGAATTGCTCATCAACCATGTAGAATATCTTCTGTAATACTTGTATTTATTGTGTATTATCTTCTTGTATAGGTTACTGATACTTGTATAGGCTTTTAAGTGGTTTTGCGTTTTATGTAATAGTTTTAGTCGTTTTTGTTTGATCAGAAACTGATGGTATAAATACCATTTTTTCTCATTCGTGAAAGAGAGCTAACCATTTTACAGTGGTTACTTTACCAAAATTACAATCCCTAGATTACAGATTCTTCAAACCAAGAATGATGTCTTCATCTCTACTTCGTATAGATCCCTAACTTCAGAATGTAAAATAACAACATTCTTCTCCCTTATCATAACTTTGCATGTAACCCTAGAACCATCTGCATGTACTTAGAAATTGCGAATGGATCTGCCATTCAAGTTCAATGTCTCCCAATCAATGCCATAGTAAGGTGCAAAATTGACACCTTTATGTGCTCACAGGCTTAATAGTTTACACACAAACAAATGGCCATAATCATTCTGGTAATTGAAGTGATGAGTATCGTAAAGACCCACTTAGGTTTGTGAATTGACAGGTCCGTCCTAATTGTCCCAACGACTATAGAAAGAAACAGATTTCACAACTCAATCCACAGCTATCATAATTATAGCAATTAGATGGGATTGATTCGTTAGCTAGGCAGGCAGCCATTTCTGCTTGATATTTAGCTTACAAATCCAAAAGCACAGCCACAAGCGATTTTTCAATCTTCTTAAGAAGCCATTCCTCATAATGTGATGTAACATCCACTTCTGATGATTTGATAACATCAACAAACGAACTAATGTATAGATAGATAGATAGACAAAAGTTAAAATAAGAATGTCTCTCCTCATTCTTGTATGTAATGCTGAGAATGAGAAGAAACTGTAATGGCTTTAGATCAAAAAAAAAAGAAAGCAAAATCCAACACCATAAGTGGATCATCCATGAATTTTCTTCTCCTGCAAAGCACAATGAAGTCATCTGATCATATAACTAACTGCTAGTGCATCCACTTATCAGAAGACTGTAAAAGTCAAGCTATAGAATCGCATATGTTTCTTAATCCATGGGATCCCAATGATATATGAAACAGATTTATTGTGTCACAAGTCAGCATTGCTTGTAAAGAAATGACACTTAAACAATCAAATAATATAATTTAATCTAGATCATCATCTTGGTTTTGTGTTCTTACACTTCCTCTAGTGTTACCATCTCTAAAACCTTGGGAGGGAGATGCAAAAGGGCCTCCTTGACGAATCCAAGGCCGTCTACGAGAATGACCAGGAGGAGGGAGCATCGAGGAGTGAGTCTGTGGTCCTCTATAATCAATTTCATACACCTCTGGATCAGCCCCCCCTAGACCAAATAGACATGTTTTTCCATGTTAGCCAACAAAACCATTCATCATGCCATATGCACACACTAAGTTGAAGAACTACAAACCTCTTGAAGCACAAGGCGAAGAAAGGAGGAGAAAGAGAACAAAGATGGTTGCTGCAGTGGACTTGATCTCCATGGAAGGAAAAGATTGAGTTAGTCTCATAGCAAACAAAGGTATACAACATGGATATGATCATTTTATAGATTGAAAAGGGTCATAGGAGAGAGTAGGGTGCACACAGTTGAAGGAATATCAAATCGACCTTTTAGCAAATTTAGACCGTCATAATCGACACAGCAATAAGTTGCAAGGTAACGATGTTGGTGTGTTCGGTTGGAACATTTATTTTGCTCTAACAATGCCCATATACCTAAAGATGTTCTTATTGGTTTTAATTCTTTCATTATTTCCATCTCATTTATGCATATACATGGTGGAGACAGCTCCATGTGTGTATTATTGTAATGTCTTATTGAGGGACATCCTATTTAGCTCTCTTGCTGGACTTCACATTACTCATACCTAACATCTTAAATTTAAAACTCTCAAATTCTAATGAATATAACCCTCCATTATATATGTATACGTAGATTAGTATCTGATACAGTGATACCTATACTTTACCAGGAACATGGTGACATCTATCTCATTAGAAGTGGATGAAGGGTGATATCAATCTAGTTTCAGCTGAGGAATGCAAAAACTACTCTCTTGGGAATTATTAGTAGTGGGCCTAATGTGCAATATTGGCACTGGTTCTGGTTATGGATATGCTTGAATCAGAGACAATTTTAATATGAATATAAAGGAACATATATGAGTTGACAGCAACCCAGAAACTACACACACAATCTGTTTTGTCTTCCATTTTTTTCAGATATGAATATAAAGGAGAAATGAAAAGGGAAATGGAGTAGAAAGTAATGTTTTAGTTAAGAGGCTTGTCCAAATAAGTAAAAACAGCTAACAAGTGATTCATTGGTAAGTGGGATATGTAGTGAAAGTAGCAAAATGTTATTGGATGCAGCCAACAAAGTTGTGATTATCCAATATTTTTGTCTTTGAATTGTCCCCTTTTGTACGGTATGGAGCTTGCCTGCCCTGCCCATAAGGGTGAGCTTCCTTGGATGTCTCAAAGTCTAAAAGAGTTGATCAACGTCAACAGCTACTCTACTGCTGGATATGCAGCTGAGCCATGGCTGGATAGGAATGGGAATGTACTGTCAACAGATGAGCGTTGTGGACATTGGCCATGATTATTTTAAACAGAGGATCCAAATTCGTGTTAAAAATATCTTAACCTTTACTAAGCTAAAAAAGATTTAAGTTATGAAGCTTCAGGACTTCCTTCCCTTCCCATCCCTATCCTTTTGGTACTCGTATGCTTCTAAGCTCCCCAACTGTTACAGGAGGAAATTTACAGCCATAATTGCCTCTTGAGTCCTACTAGTAACAAACAGGCAACCTACCAGTTGATATGTCATTTTCGTGTGGAAGTAGAACCTTGGACAGCTACAAAAAGCCCAGAGAAAAAAAGCTTTTGTGAATGAAAAGCTGTTGCCTCTTTTTCCATAGAACAGAGTTTGGTAGTATAACTAATAAAAAATATTATTTGTCTAAGACAATATTAATAAAAATCACACTAACTCGTTTCAGAATCAATGCTTACATACCCTGCCCTAAAAGGCACAAACTCAGTTCCAGGTTTGGGCTCTGAACTCTTCAAAATCTGGTGCTTGTCTGTAAGCCCACAGATGGATCTGATCAAAGACAAATTGCCCAGAAAGTGGTGGTGGCGTTTTCCATCTATATTTCTCCAACATCTTTACAGCTTTATACCCAGATTCCAACTGTAAAAGCCTCTGGCTTGTGAAAGTTCACATTATAAACGCTGTCCTGATACAGAGGTCAACCAACCCAAGTCTTTTTCTCTCAGACACGACAAATCAATGATGGGGCAAAGTTCTTTAATCTTCATGGTCCAGACGTCCAACCAACCATACACAACCGATCTGTTTTGACTATTCTTCTTATCATTGAAAAGCTCAGCCATAAACTTCAGTGTTTTTGACCTCAAGTCTTCTCAGATGAGAAAGAACCCAACTCAGTCGAGCTGTAAGACTAATAAACAGAGTAGTATAGTTAAACTGAACTACTTCAAAGAGGAAGGTAAAAGGTGGGTCAATGCAGATATTATAAACTTTCTACCAAAAATGAAAGCTGGTCAGAGAATCCGAGGCTGCTTAAAACAAACACTAAAAGACTGCACCAGCCAGAAGAAGCAAATCCATACAGCAAAACAGAAAAGTAAAAGAAAGACTGATAAAAGAGTTGCATGAAATTGCCAAAGACGTTATAAAATACAACTTCCCATTAGCAGTGGCAGTGAAAAAGATGAACATCAAAACACAACAACAACAATGTATACCATGTTTCTTATTGTACCATAATTCAGCCATTTATTTTCTTATTATCAGAGAGGCGACCCATTGAGATTCTCCTCTGCATATTATATAACAAATACTAAAGGGAAGACTTTCTGCTAATTTGATTATGATTTCCATGTTTGAGAAAATATATTTAATTGAGTTTACCAAAAAAAAAAAAGTATTATATGAAGAACGAAGTAGTAAGATACTAAAAATCAAAAGAAAAAAGTTAAAACTATGCAATTAAATTAATCATATGAAACCCAATCTTCCCTTCTTCCAGAAAGTCATCTCTGGATCAAGCTTCTTCGCAATTCTAGCTGGTTCTGATTTACACCTTGTGAGCATCAAAGGGTGCAAATTCCCAGTACCCTCTGGTCTCAAATCTTCAATTTTTGCACTTCTCATCATTCTTTCTCTAATTGAAGTAACTGAACCCTCAAATTCTCTAAAAAACTGGATTTTTTCCGGGCTTTCTGGATCCAATTGCGATTCTTGATCAGACTCTGCGTAAACAAACTCTCTTTTCGATGTTGGGCTCTCATAAAGATCCGTTCTTTGCTTTGACTCTGTTTCTTCACTGCTTAAAGGTGAACCCCAAAATCTACAAGCTAAAGATGAAGATCGATACGGGGCAGATCTGCATCTAGTCAATAAGAAAGCATTCTTTGGTGGTGTAACAGCACTAGGAATATAAACACGGTGCAATTCTTCTTCTTCTTCTTCTTCTCCGTCATCTTCCGCATCTTCTTCACTACTTCTTTGGAAAACACCTCCACTGCTTCTGGGACCAAACTCTGGTTCAATCCTTGAAGAGCCTTCACTAATTTCAGGATTTCTCCTTAAACCAGGACGAAAAAATAGTACCCACTTAAACCAAGCGGGTCTAAAACACTTAAGCTTGAGCTTCGCCTTTTCACGGTGGCAGAAGAAGATGCTTGGGATCCATCTGCACCGGCTTTTCTGTTTAGTGCGTTGGGTCTTATCTTGCTTTGACCGTCTCACTCGGACCTGACCCATGCAAGTCACTTTTGGAGAGGAAGGCTCCTGAGTAGTTTCCATACCTGTATTCTTCTTCCTAACAAACATTGGGCTTGAACGTGACCGACTTCTGCTTCTGTTCCCAACACTGGTTCTCAAAAACCTCATCAACGGTGGGGGGTACTTCTCCGCCCGACCCGGACTCGAAATGCGTTTTGCCGGGAGCTTCATGTCTTCACACCTATGCAGAAATAGAAACCTTAATTAGTGTGTTGGGTGTGGTGGTTTTATGTGTCGGAGTTAGGGCTTTCGCTGGTCGTTGGAGTTTTTCTGAAGGCTTTACGTTGTTGTTATACGTTTAGGTCAGTGGTTGGTGATTTTGGGTGCGTACACGGTTGGATGAAATCTGACGGTAAGGAAAGCAAAAGATTTTTTTGGATTCCGACTTGACTGAGGCTTTAGGATTCTTCCTGGATGATTTCTGTTCCACTCCTCTCCATCTTGTACATTCTCTGATCACTTTGTTTTTGTCTTTCTCGGAGTAGACCATCCTATTTACAAACTACGTGGAGTGAAGTTTTAGCAATTTTGTAATTTTATTGAATCTCTTTTCAAAGTAATTTAATCGAAATACTGTATTGACATATATTTGGTAGGGTTGGAGATGTTACCGACCAAAAACGGAGTTGTCACTGAGAAGTCTCAATCACCAAACATCATTTGGGTATCACATCATACGTAACAATTGGTTGTTTATGTTGCTTAATCACAACATTCATTTCTAACTTGCTCGGCCTTCGAATTGGCCTATACCCTGCACAGAGAGGAGTCTTGATGGTGTTTTAAGAGCCACCAACTTGTGGCTGCTTATAGGTGGAATTTTGGGCAGTTCTGATAGGCTAAATAATGGGGTTAAAAGAGGGTTAAAAGGTGTGTTGATTTCTTGTCAAAGAATGGTATTGATACTAATCATTCATCAACTACATGCCTGCCTTGAGATTTTGGTGCTTGGAATTTATGGCGTTGGCACTCCACTTCACCGACGGACTTCCAACAAGTTCCACCCACCCCTGCAATAAAGAGGATACCTAAACAGTGAAAAGCAAGTAACAGACTATAAGTGTGGTGGGGTATCTCCACACCCCATTAGTGGCTCCACCCATCACAATTTGTCTATGCCCAAGCAACCACCAACGCACTATAAAAATCTCTAGTTCGTCAAGTTTCCAACATTATCCTTTCCTCGATTAGCACAAGACTTGGGGAGCTGGGTGTAAGTTTGTAATTCCACAATGAAGCTCATCAACAGGCAATGTCATTTCCAAGAACAGGTACAAAAAGGTCAACTGATGTTCAGGTCACTTTCCGACACTCAGCAAAAAGGGCTTGACGTAAGAGGCAAGCCTAGCGAGTCAATCAACAATCAATGGGCAAAAGCTGTGTTGTTGATCTGTACACATTAGGCATAGAAACCATGAATACCATAAAACATGAAATAAATGCGAAGACTTCGGATTAAAGTGCTACTTGTTCTACAGAAACTAGAGAATTGGGCCAATTCAAGTTGATATACATGAGGGCCTTGCTTATATGGTGTGACACAAAAGAGGCCAGAAAGTCCGCTATATCCTATGATTGCCTCTTAAATTACTTCCTTAGCCTATATATATGTTATACTGTTATATTCTAAGAGGTTTATGCAGAGGTTATAGGTCTTTTCATTCCGACCACTGAATTTTTAAACTCGGATCCGATGTTGCTGCTGTTATGTCCTTCACTGGTCCATTGTTGCCGTACTTGTACCTCTGTTTCATCATCTGAGAATCAATACTAAATTTCAGATTAACTGGTACTCAGGATGAATCATTGTTAGCCTACAATTCGTTGTTCGTTTTGTTAACTTTGTCAAGTATGATTCGGACGAATTGATATAAAAAACGAAAAGAAAAGGCGCTAAATCAATAAAATTACCGGATATAGAAGATAAGGAAAACTCTGTCAGGCGTCTTACGCAGTCCTTCAGTGCTTGGAGTTCAGCTTCCTTCTCGCAGAGTTTGGACTGGGCCAAATGTAATTCAGATTCCAACCCCGCAATCTGGTTTCCTTGCCGTTCAATGAGCACGTGACATAATTTCTGATCGAGCTCTGATGGCGATACCCCATGACATTGGTAAGAAATATCAGTTTCTTCGTCTGCTTCACCGGATGACATCTCAACCTGTAGAAAATTTTTATGGTAAAAGAAATCTGTAGTTCATAGCTGATAGACTCATTACAGCAGGGAGCACTTTTTTAACCATAATACTATCATAAGTATGTGAATCTCCAAATTAGACATAAAAACTTTTGAAACAGTAATGTTGCTGCCTTATGATTAGATAAGAGTCAGGTGGAGATCTTTTTGCCCCAAGAAATATGAAAATAGCCATTAGAGTTCGAACTCTTTATGGTGTATACACACCAGTGTACAATTTGAACCAAATTAATATCATAAAACCCGGTCAAATAAAGAATGGACTTTGCACACAATATGCTATAGTTCCTCAATGAATCATATGTGGATCCCCAGTTAATGATACAATGAGTCCTGAAATGTCATTATCATAAAATGCATTGCTGGTTTAGTAAGCACACGTTTTGAACACTATATCTGAATGTTCATCTTATAACTACTAAGTGTTAAACAATGGCACTTAGAAAGTTAAACTGCATTTGTGCAACCAACCTATCTATAACAGCAGTTAAAGAGACAAAAAAAGCACCAACAAAACAAGCAGAATTTTAAATATTAACTTAATCTACATTAAGATCAGAGTTATACTTGAAAGACTTCACCTTGTCTAAATTTTGTTTCATCACATTATCGTCAAGAGCTTCAGAGGGAGACCAAGGAAGTTTTTGCAGTTCAGATTCAAGCTCTGCCTCTAGTTCATCCATTTCCTTCACGTCTGGAACCAACTCTTCCGTAAGAACGCTACTTGGGCATTCAGCATCATCAGTCATGGAGAGCTCAGGCAATTTGATTTTGTTTGCATCTTTCGCCCCAATCCTTGGTCCATTAAGCTCTAGATGAAGATGCTCATTATCTGAGTTTGCAAGAAACTTTTTTGATTTCCTTCTGAAAAGGTCAGCTCTTAATTCCTGAACAACCTTTGAAGTCTCATCCATGGCCATGCTCAGCTTATTGATCTCAGCTTTCTCAGCTGAAATCATGTACATGATTCCCACACCCAATCCCCAATCAAATAAAGAGCCATCTGTGGAACATTACATTGAGGTATCAACAGCATCACATGACAGAGACATCACAAGAAATCAAAGTACTTAAATCCACAGCATCACTTCAATGATCAACATTGTTACATGCTTAAGGTAATAAGGTTTTAGCCCGTTAGGAAAGTCCTGAATAATTAAAAGTTCGTTCAAATTCATTGAAACGGGACAATACTACAAATTAACTTACCGAATCTCCAAGGAATCAAAGAATTTAATCTCACAAATATTCGGAGCTCAAGAAATCAGCAGCAATTGAAGTTACAAAGTAATCATTAAAGGAACAAACTAATTATTTATTAATTTTTGTATCCAAGCAAAAGTATACTTCCATAACTCGCATTAACTGCGCTCGATCAACACTATAGGTTTCTTTTTTCCCTTCAATTTTCGTACATTTTAAAAACTCGAGATTGTATTATATAAAAGAAGTTAACCTTTAGAAGAAGAGGATCCAAGCACACGCTTAGCAGTTTTTCTTTTCTTCAAGCAAACCCCAAACCTTCTTCCACTCCTCTCCGCACCGTCGCCTTCAGATCTCTGATTAGCAACTCCGTACTTCAATCGACGGCCGGAGATACCCGATTTCTTCCTCGAACCCTTAGTTCTCTTCCCGCTCGATCCTGAGCTCGAAAACCTAAAGATCTCCTCATTACTCTCGTACCCACACTTATTGGTCACTTCAGGCGACTGAAATTCGGAGGAGACAAGTTCATGGTTCTCAGTCCGTTGCTCCTCCTCGAACTTATCGGAGAGAAGCAGGTGCTTGGCTACGAGAGTAGTGGATCCGGCTACGGCCGCAGCGACGAGAAGTTGCCACATGATGGGAGATGGTGGAAAGTAGGTGGAGCGGAGAGCTCATTAAAGAGTTAGGTGGCGGAGAGGTGAGCTGCCAACTTCAGTCGCTGAGACGAGACTCAAACGCCAAAGCTGTCTCTCATGCTCATGTGATTCCCGCTTTGTTTCGAAATTTTTGATACTTGTCAAAGTGGAATCGGTTTGTGGGCCCCGTTAAGGTTTCCTAGTCTCCATCATGGATCTGGAATTGCCAATCCAACGGCACACCATATTTTACTATTTTTACTTTTTCAATTTTTAGCACTAAAAGTCAAATTTAACTAATTTTTTAATATTATTAAGACTTAAACTTTTAAAAAATAACTATAAAACATAGATGAAAAAATTAATTTGAGGTTTGAATCAAATTAATTAATTCAATTAATTATAAAAATTATATTTTATTATATCGATAATATTTCATATATTTTATTTATATAAAAAGCCTAAATGAAAGGATTTTTTACAATTTTTCAATTTTTCAATTTTTAGTACTAAAATTCAATTTTAACTAATTTTACATTTTTCTTCAATTTTTAAAAATTAACAAGAATCCATAAAGTTTTCTTTAAATATAACTGTAAAACATACGTAACATAAACAATACATGTAGCTAAATAAAATATTGCTAACGTAAAATTTTAATTCAACTCTTAATTTAATATTTGAAATGACTTAATTGGTTCAATTAATTTTGAAAGTTATATTTACTTATCCTATCAATAATATTTAATTCTTATTTCATATTTTACTTATTACTTATTTCATTTCGTAAAGTAGTTATTGTATACTACTAGACTTCTTCGGACCCCATATCTTAGCAAAATTTTTACTAGATGTTGTTGCTGTTGTTAACTTATTTCATATTTTATTTATTAAATATTTATTTATTTATTTTAATATTATTTATTTATTTATTTATTTTATTTCATATAAATCATTAAGAAACAGCCTTGAACTCCAGGTATTAGCGAGATTTTTACGTTGTTTATATCAATAATATTTAATTATTTCATATTTTTATTTATATAAAAAGTTTAAATTAAAAGACTTTGAAAATTTTGAAAATTATTAAAACAAAAATAATTAAACCACATACCAGCCCATGTCTTTTAAGTTTTACCATAATTTTCAATTACTCAAAATGTCTAAGGACACTCAATTTTGTTATTACATGTATCAGCTCTTTCATTATAACCTATGAAAAATGAAAAATAGTTAATTACACTAAGGGCAGCTGTAGTTTCACTTGTTTCTGAAAGTACCTTCAGTTTGAACGTGTTCTGTAAAATCCTCTATTTGATAATCTGATCAATCCCCTAAGAAAATCCCTCTGCTGATACAATGCGGCAAATACATTAATGTAAACCAAGCTGTTGGTAAATGGTAATGGAAGACTATAAATAAATGTGTGAATCTGCCATAAATCGAAACATCAAGTTTGTACAAATTATCAATGCTTACGCATCTGTATTCTGCAAAACTACTTTCAGGATAGTGTTGTTGCAAGCGTGATAAATATGATATAATTAATTCATACTGACTAGCAATACTTACTAATAGTCACTTGAGCTGAATCTATTGTGACAAAATGGTATCAAAATAATTCTACTTGCTGAGTTCTGCCATTACCAGAAGAAGCACGATACCAAAACTGAACTTTGAAGCTACAAAGTCCTGCATTGTTAATACAGGGAGCAAAACAGAACACTTTTATGATGAGATTCATAAGAGTGAATCATTTGTAAGAAATCTAAGACAATAACAACTACCCAATAGAAGTCCCATGAAAACGAAGAGTTTGGGAGGTCCTGTAATATGCAGCCTTAAGAGGTTGCTTCTTAAATCTAAGAAGATGTCAAGTTAACAAAAACGGGATCTTTTGGAAATATGCAGTCAAGATTACTGACATATTAGTAAATTCTAATCTCACCTAATTGTCAGTCCAATGTTTTATCAAATCCCAGTTCTAAGTTAATCCTGAACATGGTAGTCAACACCTATCCATCAATTTAAATAGGTTCCACATGGTTGCCAACAATATTTGAGGTAACACTTTTTGTCTTTTCCCACATCTAATTAAATGTTAACTAAAAGCGGTAGTCAACCAATCAATCTTGTTCCGGTTACCTACAAACAATCTGAAATTCTACTATACATAAGGTTATAATCATCAAAATACTCTTGTTACATTAGTAGAAAAAACTGAAGTTCCATAAGTTATCGAGCAACACTCCCTTGGGATCAAAAGAGTTCTCATTCTCATTCAACTCAAGAAGCATTTATCCTGGTTGTTTCTTAGCTTTCCTATTTGCAACTCTTTGAACCTAACATGATGAGATACAGGTCTGGATTCATAACCTTAATTTGCTTCTTCAACTTCTAAACTTTCTTCAACTTCCTATCCAAGTACACATTCATCATCAACAGGATTCCAATTGCAATTTGTATTTACAGATAAGATCATACATCACATAATTAGGAATACTTACAAGACGTAAAGACTTAACACAACTTATTTATGAATAAACCAACAATGTCGTTTATATTCCTTAGCTATCAATATCCAATTTTCTTTAACTATGATCACAACATGCAGCTACTAACTCTCTAAGGCTTCTCAAAATATACGGAACCATGTCATCCTAAGTCAGATATAGATTCAAAAGGACAGGACTCTAGAAAGAGATCAATATTAAATCAGTTGAGTCAACCAGCAAAAGCATGGAAATGAACTCACTGAACTTCAAAGATAAACTATTTGGAGATTGCCAACATCAATCATTTTTTTCCCTTATCCTCCTTACTTTCTCCTTGGAAATGGATCTTGTCCACTTACCAACCTATGCAACTGTTAGCCTGCGTTGGATTGACTCAACAATCTTAAAAATACGTTCTGATCTTACCATCATCCATTACGACATACAGGCGGAGTCCCTTACAAGACAGAACACACGATAGTTCTGATGATAGTCTACTGAAACAAAATCTCAGAATGCCATTTGAAACATGACAGGTATGGTCTATACGTTCCTGAATTTCGAAAATTATTATGCTATTCAGATTTAGCTACTAAAGAATTGGAGATTAACCCTTTAATCAGATCAACAGTTCAGCTACTAGAACTAGACGAACAAGGCTATAGTTCACGCATGAATACAAAGAAAGATCACGTTCAACTTACCCAAGAAATAACAAATCAGTCGGATTTTGACGCTATATTGCCTCGAGCAGCTCTCGCATTATCGTACTCGAACTTGAACACGTTATTTATATGGGAAGTATCCTTCAAGTAAAACATCCTCCCAAACTTACTCTCCTCAATCGCAGGAAAATAATAAAAGATCACCGAGTTCACCGCCCAAAACCATGACGACCCAAGCACGATCCCCAAAGTTGCTCCAGCGTAGACCTGAGCCACGGAATGGTACCCCAAATACACCCTCGAGTACATCGTCAAAACCGCCAGCGACCACGTCACCAAATTCGCGACCCATTTCTTCGTAAACTCTCTAAACCCCAAACCTTTAATCGTCAAAAGAGTGACGTACGTCGCGAAGAAGAACATGTACTGGGAGTGGCTCGAGGGCCAACCGTGAGAATCGCACATCTCGAGGAGCGCGCATGTGGCCGGTCGCGCTTGTTGGACCGATGTTTTGATGACCTCGCTGATGAACTGTGAAATGAGGAGGCCGACGGCGAAGAAAAGGCCTTGGAGTTCTCGCCGGAAAATGAAATGTGAGACGAATCCGCCGAAGCTTATGAAGACTGGGACTAGGGAGACCCAAGCTAAGAAGTGGCCCAATTGGTCTCCTTTCCGGTAACGGACGTGAGTCAGGGTCACGGCTTTGAGTGGCGGATGAGCCATGAACGTAGAGAGAGAGACTAAACGAAACGGGCAAATTTTGGCGTTTGCTTCTCGGGAAAGTTATAACGAGAAAAGTGGAGGAAAAGTCAAGGGTAAAATAACAGGAGACCAGCGACACGCGGATTTGTTTGTTAGAAAGCTATATGAGAGTCCTGTGTTAGGCAAAAAAAAAACCTATATGAGAGGAGAGAGGTTGATGAAGTGAAAGGTCACTGCCTCATGTGAAGCAGCAACATACTGTTTTGACTTTGGTCACGTCGATGCGTGAGAATAGGAAAACCAACATCACAGTATCGAAATTTTTAGAATTTAATTCTCAGTCTTTAAATTTTTTATTTTTTCAACAACTTTTAAGATTTTTTAACTTAAAGCTCAGTCTATTAAAAATTTTAAATTTTCAATTAAATAACTAAGTTTTAAGATTTTTTAACTTAAATGCTCAGTCTATTAAATTTTTTAATAAACTGGCTAACATTTTAAAATCTTAATTATTTAGTTCAAAACTAGAATTAGCAGTTTGATTCGGATTTGATTTGTTGACCCAAAATTAACGAGTCAGGCCTAAGTTGATTAAGTTTCAAGTTCGAATTCAGACTGCTCAATGTCAATCTAACATAAAGTTTGACATAAAAAGCAAAACGACATGATTTTAAGTAAATAATGTCTTTTTTATTTTTTATTTTTAATTTTTTTGTCCAATCTAGCTGAGCCGAGCTTTAGATTTTCAGGGCCCAATTAGGCCTCGGGTCAAGCCCAGGCTACAGTAGAAATTGTCGACTCTGCTCATAGTCATCTTTATTAAAAATGTTAGTTTTTATTAATGTGATTAATAGATAGATATCCACTTCATATTTAATAGATATATCACATCATCAAAAATAAAATATTGACATGATTTTTACAATGTTTAAAATATTAATTACTAAATTGAAATTTTTTAAAAGTTTGATACTGTATTGAAGAAATATTAAAATATTGGGTATTTTAAAATATGTTATTCCAAGAAGGCTACAAGAGAATCTTAAGTGTTAAGATTTTGAAATCTTTGTACCTGTAAGCTTAGGTATGTAATAAAGTTTAGACCCAGCTCAACATGATTTAGCTCAGCATGAAATTATTTAATCAAAAGTTTAAATTGGGTTTGAATTTTTATTTTAAAAATTCTCAAATTTTATGTCGAGTTTTGATATTGGGCTTCCAGAGTCCATCCATTTGAGTTTCAAATCGATCCCCAATAAAAAATTTTAGGACAAGTTTAGACTTGGCCGAATCCAATCAAGAGATGGCAATCCCACCCGGGTCTGACTCGACTAGGCGCTAAGTCAATGAGCTAAGCTCGAGTTGACCAGGCTACAAGCCGAGATTTCTTAACCCAATCAATCATATTGAGAGCTACAAAATAACATTACTTTTAAAAAAATTTAAATTTTAAAAAAATTGAGCTAGGCAGCTCCCGATTTGGTGGGCTCACAATCTATGCCTACCCGGTAACATTTGATTAGTTTATATATAATATTTATGTCACATATATTTTAACATTATTTTTTACCTTAAATCTAAAAAAAGGGATTGCTTTAAAAATAAATTTTTTTTGATATTATGAAAGAAGTTAATGCAAATACTTTGGATTAAAGAGTAGTTTTTGAGTCTTTAGATATCATTGGAGAATTTAAAACTTTTGATGATTATGAGACACAACCTCTTTTTAAAATATAATTTTGATTTTTATTATTTTTTAATTTTTATATTAGACTCAAATTTAATTTGAATTATTAGATTTGATTTGTTATAAACTCATTATATAATAATAGACGTCGGTGTATTTAATAAAAATATTTTATTTTTACTTACTCTTATAATTTGTACTGTTTATTTATTATATGTCGTTTTAATAGCAGTTTAATACTGTTGAAATTGAACTTTCAAACCTTAAACCTTGCCTCTGATTGGTTCGATGTTTGATCTGATTCTTAAAGCATTGGTATTTAATAGATGTGTCATATCATCCAAAATAATATTTTAACATGATTTATACAAAATTTAAAAAGTTAATTAAAACTGAAAAAAAATCTTAAAGGATTAAACATTTTTAAATATATTATTCAGATGAGAGTATGTGAGAATCTTAAGTATTACAATTTTAAAATCTTTACAATGATAATGCTAGGGATGGTAATAAAATTTAGATCAGGCCTACCTTGATTTAGCTCGGCCTGAAATTATTTAATCAAATTTTGGGTTGATTCAAATTTTTTTAATTTCAAGTTGAGTTTTAATATCAGGCTACTCAAATTCAGTTTCATCGAGTTTTAGATCGATCCCTAATTTGAACAAAAATTTTTGGGACAAGCTTAGACTTGAGTAGATCCAACTGAGTCTACTATTGTCATCCATAGATAAGGAAAATGGTATTTCCCTCTTTTTTTCTTATTTCATTCTTAAATAAACATTTTGTTAAATTGTTCGTTTAAAATTTTCATATGAACGTTATAAATTTTTATTGTTATTTTTGCTTTTTGTTATAATTTGATTTACTATTTACCAAATACATATTATTCAATAATTTGAAATTATTACTAATATAACTAAATTTAAAAAAAATAGAGAAATATTCAGTTGTATTTTCATCACATTTCTTTTATCTCATAATTGATTCATTATTTTCGAAAAACATGTTTTTGGTACATAAATAATATGCTCGTAAATTACCAATATGTAATATGTTTGCCATAAAGGCACATAGTATCTTCTTCTTTGACTGTCAATATTATTTATCAAAATAAAACAAATAAAAAAAATCTATATACAATAATGATACAAACAGAGACTCTTGCTCACATATTAGCCGCGGAACAACGTGGAATATAGGACCACCGAATATAGGACCACCAAGGACGACTCAGGATCTTCTGTCTCTTATCTTACTCTATTTTATTAGATCTTAATTATTTATTTATGTAAGATTTAAAATAAATAAATAATTAAAATTTAATAAAATTTACATAAATAAATAATTAAAATTTAATAAAATAAAATAAGAGATAAAAAGCAGGTACAGAAGATCTGTTACACTAAGGACAGCGGCTGAAAAGAAGGCGATTGGTTATCTTTTGACGTTGTCAAAAATAATTATGAAAATTTAATTTTGAATGGTCAGACTGACTGTTGCAAGACTTTCACAGTTTTCAACTGATCTCTTGAGATATCATACGAAGAGGAAAATCCATGACAATGTAGACTGTACAGGGGCACAATCGATGTCAATGTAGACTGTAGAGGGGCATAGGTGGCTGTTCCATGTTGAAATGGTACAGCCGTACAGGTGGCACTGGAAAAGTGGAATATGGGATTTAATCCGTAGAGTGCAATGCAGTGAGGGGCAAATTGCTTGATCCTGACGGGTACCCTCTTGACAAGGCTACGGGGAAAAGTCGAACTGAAACTCTTACTCACATGTTAGCTATAGAGCAACGTTGAACAGGAACATAGGACCACCAAGGACAGTGCTTCTATGGCTGAAAAGACGGCGATTGGTTACCTTTTTGGAAAAATCTCACGTTAAGAGAAGGTGACTAGTCTTCTTTTCTTCCTGTTTTGTACCGTTCCATAATATAAACTCCATAGCTAACAGTACTTGCAGAAACATTCTTCAACTTGAAGGTCCAGGCATGAAGTTTTCTGCGATACTGTGGCTTCTTTTTTGGTGGCAAAGTCTGCAACTCCAGCTTTCACTGTCATTGGACAGGGGAAATGAGACCGATAGATTGTCCCTTCTAGCTTTTAAAGCTCAAATTTCAGGTGATCCTCTGGGAATACTCAGTTCCTGGAATGAATCCAACCACTTTTGCAAGTGGTTGGGTGTCATTTGTGGAAGCAAACGCCAGAGAGTCGTCGAACTTGACCTGCATGACAGCCGGCTTGTTGGCATCCTAGCTCCGCATATTGGAAACTTGACTTTTCTGAAATCAGTCAAGCTGTACAATAACAGCTTAAGCCACCGAATGCCTCCGGAATTGGGCTATCTATTCCGCCTTCAAAGGTTGAACCTCAGCGAAAACATGTTCGTTGGTGATATTCCGATCAACATCTCAAATTGTTCTAGCCTAGTCGTCTTTGATGTAGGCCATAATAATTTGACAGGCAAAATCCCTGCAGAATTTGGATCCCTAACGAAGCTGCAGACACTTAGGTTGGTGACAAATAATATAGCTGGTACTATACCTCCATCCCTGGGAAATCTTTCTTATCTTGAGAGCTTATACGGGACGAGGAATCATTTGCATGGAGCGATTCCATATAGCATTGGACGCTTAGAAAGATTAAAATATTTGTACTTCTGTTCCAATAATCTGACCGGTACGATTCCTCCATCCATTTTCAATCTATCTTCTCTTCGGCATCTGTCTCTGCCGCTTAATCAACTTCATGGGAACCTACCAACCGACCTAGGAAACACTCTTCCTCACCTTGAAAATCTAAACATTTACGATAATCTGTTCAGTGGAATCATTCCTCCAACAATTTCAAATGCCTCAAGCCTTTTTCGACTTAGTGTTGGAAAAAACAAGTTCACCGGAAAAGTACCCTCTCTCGCTAAACAGCCAAAACTACAGATGTTGTTAGTGGATGGTAATAGCCTTGGGAATAGAGAAGAGGATGACCTCGGTTTTATCAACTCCTTGGCGAACTGTACGGATTTAAAGACCTTGGGTATAAGTGGCAACAATTTTGGGGGGATGATGCCTGCAACAATAAGCAACTTCACTAAGCTTGAATATATGGGATTTGGAGGGAACGAAATACGAGGAAGAATCCCACCTGACATCGGAAATCTCATCCACCTGAAGACTTTGAGTTTGGGGACGAATCATTTAACTGGCACCATACCAAGTTCCATAGGTAAGTTGCAAAATTTAGGCGACATGTACCTCCAGGGAAACGAACTATCAGGGAGCATTCCATCAACTATGGGGAACATGACAACGTTATCCGCTATTAATTTAAGTGTGAATAATTTACAGGGAAGCATTCCTTCAAGTCTTGGAGATTGCCAAAAAGTATTATCCATGGATCTTTCTCGGAACAACCTAAGCGGTTCCATACCAAAAGAAGTGTTTCAGATTTCGTCCTTAACAAAGTATTTAGTTCTATCAGACAATGAGCTTGCAGGTTCCCTCCCCCCGGAAGTGGGTCAGTTGGTGATGCTTGGCGCTTTGTATGTTTCAAACAACCAATTGTCGGGTGAAATTCCTGAAAGTCTTGGCACTTGTAGAAGCTTGGAGTATATGTCACTGGCTGGCAACTTTCTTGAGGGGACCATTCCCAAGTCTTTAAGTTCTTTGAGAGCTATTCAAGGTCTTGATCTCTCTCACAACCACCTTTCCGGCCAAATCCCAGAGTACTTGGCAGAATTGAAGTTGCTGGAATCCTTAGACTTGTCGTTTAATGACTTTGAAGGCGAGGTGCCTCTCAAAGGAGTATTCGCCAATCAAAGCCAAGTCCAAGTTATGGGAAACAGTAAACTATGCGGAGGAACACCTCAACTAAACCTGTCAAGATGTAGTTCCAGTGAGTTAACAAAGAAACGTAAGTTCATCGTTGCGACTATTTGCCCGCTTCTGGGATTAATCTCGACGACCTTATTATTGACATTCCTTTGCTTCAGAGCAAGAAAAACCATAAAAGCTCAAGGATGTAATTTCATAAGCTCCTTTTGGCAAGTAAGGTTTGAAGATCTTAGTAAGGCAACTGATGGATTCTCTTCAGCCAATTCGATTGGTGCAGGTGGTTTTGGCTCTGTTTACTATGGCATTCTTGAACGAAATGAAGCTCCCATCGCTGTGAAAGTGTTTAACCTTTTAACCAAAGGAGCTTCTAAGAGTTTTATGGCAGAGTGTGAAGCCTTGAAAAACGTCAGGCATCGAAATCTTGTGAAAATACTAACAGCATGTTCGAGCGTCGATTTTCAAGGTAACGATTTTAAAGCCTTGGTGTATGAATACATGGTTAACGGTAGTCTAGAAAGCTGGCTGCACCCCACTGATGAACCAGAAGAGGTACAGGGACCAAGAACCTTGAATCTTCTGCAGAGGTTAAGTATTGCAATAGATGTGGCTAGTGCGCTTGACTATCTGCACCATGACTGTGAACCGCCCATTGTTCACTGTGATCTAAAACCAAGCAATGTTCTTTTAGATGGTGACTTGGCTGCTCGTGTGGGAGATTTTGGATTAGCTAGATTCCTTCTAAATACTTCCAATCAATTATCTTCAGAGCAGAGCATCTCCCTTGGCATAAAAGGAACCATTGGTTATGCACCTCCAGGTAATGTTACATGAATCCTGTTTCTTTTCTTAGCTTTTGATTGCCGTAATTGATAACATTCTTACAAAATCTCTGTAATGAACTACAGAGTATGGAATGGGGAGTGAAGTGACAACTTACGGTGATACATACAGCTATGGAATCCTACTGTTGGAGATGTTTACAGGGAAGAGACCAACTGATAACATGTTTAGAGACGGACTGAACCTTCACAATTTTTCTAAATCAGCCCTGACGAGGAATGTGCTAGAAATTCTGGACCCTTCACTCCTAGCTGAAAATGAGGAAACAAGCCGCATTGATGCCCATTCTGGGATGGCTCTTCCTGTAACCCGCGAATCTCTGGAGGCTTTGATGTCAGTTGTGAAGATTGGAGTGGCCTGTTCTGAAGAAGTTCCGAGAAAACGAATGGGCATGGGCACTGTGGTAGTCGAATTGCGAAGGATCAGAGACATTCTTTCAGGAACTTAGACACGCTGCCGAGACGAACAATAACCTCACCCTCAAATAATGTAAAATAATATAAACTTGTGATAAGTTTTTATATATAATGATATATATATAGACTTTAGATTTGTGTGCATAATTATATGTATAAGCTATATTGTTTACATATATATCATGTAATTATTTTATTATAAGTATTAGCGAATAGGAATTACAATCAACGGGTTGACTCTATCAAATTTTTAAAAATATTTTTAAAAAAATTAAAAATATAAAATAACATTTTTAATTAAATTCTAAATAATTTTAGGGTTGTTAAAATTCAACTCTTCTGAATTGTTTTGCTAAAAAAACATAGACCTTAACTTGAGCCACGAATTCATTAAAAACACCTAAGGTCTATGTACCGGGCCATCCCTGCTGACCTCGGATCAGATACATGCAAACAGATTAAGATGCGGTATACGTAAGTTGGATCGACTGTAAGCCTGTAACTGAGATGAGATTGCAATAGCCCACGTGTGGCTTCCAAGAGGCTCGCTTTTATCGTTTATTACGTGATTAAGAGGGCAAAAATGATTCTAAATTTGGTTTCTGTCGCATCATTATTAATGTGCTAAAAATTTATAATATTTGATAAGAGAATCGGGTGACCCAAGATCCACAATTATCAAGAATAAGAGTGGGTTGACCCAAGACCCAATAATAATCCTTATCAACACATTCGGAGCAAACACAGACCAAGCACATGGAGACAAAATACAAGAAGCCCTTATTTCATTTCCTATGCTTTTATTTCATTTCTTGTCTTATTTTGCATAGCACTAGTAGCTTCCTCTGTAACATAATTGCATTAGCTGTCAATTCTGTTATAGATTCCCAACTAGCCAATAGCAGTCCCCTAGGTTCAGTATAAATATCCATTTTCTGTACACATCAAGACTATGATGAAATAAAGAATATTTCCTCATCAGCAGTAAAGTTTTCCTTAATGGTATCAGAGCCAAAGGTTTGATCCACACTATCCAACCTATCTACCATAATGTCAAACACAGCCGATAGTGATACTAGTAACCCCAACCCAGACTTAGAGAAATACTCCATAATAAATATAGAAAATCCTGGAGCTGTCCTAGTTAACTTGGAGCAAATCAATAATGATTGCTCTATGTGGTAAAGATAAGCTCTCCCTCATAGATGGAACTTGCATGTAACCAATAGAAGGCATGGTCTTACTCATTTGATCGAAGAGGGCAGACTCCATGGTAAAATCTTGGATACTCAATTCCATGGTCAAGGAACTCAGTGATGCCTTCCTGTCATTTTCCAGAGCTAGGAAACTCTGGAAGGAATTGAGAGAAAGGTTTGGAGAAGCCAACGGACTACTTGTAACATCCCATCCCCGATGGGAAGGGTAAATTGGTCAATTGCGACAGGCTAGTAATTTGCATTGCATATTTTGATTGAGCATTTATTTGACCTCTAATTTTAGAGGAATGAGTCGGCTTTGCACATACATTTGTGTATACATGCATTCATGGCATTTCCCGGCATTTTATTGGGAATATGATATGTTTTGTGATTTCTGAGAAAATTGTGCTTGAGAATTGGAATGTGGAAAGGTTTTAGAGTGACCGTCACTTGATAATGACCCGTAGGAATTTTTAGGAAAATTCGGGAGAAAAAGTCCGGACTGGAAAATTTTTCGAGTGGCGGACTAATTGACTCTATAGTACGACATAACCATCCTATGGCAATGGGGACAATTTGAGATATGACTTTAGGAGTTTTAATATGTCGAGCCATTGAAATTTGGAGACGAATTTGACTGGACATGAGAAGGGATTTAAATGTATTGTGAGGAAATGTCATGTGGCATATTTGATTAACCTTTAAAATGCCTTAGGTTATAAGATTAGGAGAAAGGAAAAATCCTTTTCTCTCCTAGGGCACGTTTTTCCTTCTTCACCTTCCTCGGTGATTTTCGATCTCCACCCTCGAGATTATTGCTTGTTACTTCCTTGTGGTTGAAGATCAATCGGAATCCTTGAGAGAGTGATGATTTTCGAGAGCTCAGAAGCTCACCGTGGGTGTTAGAGAAAGATGATAGGGTTGGGGAAGATTTCGGAAGATTTGAGGATTGGATGCTTGATTTTGGTAAGTGATTGGCTTTAATGTTGTTTATTTGTTAGTTAATGCATTCATGGGTTTGATTGTAAAAGGTTGGGGTAGTTATAGGTGAGTTATGGAGGTTTTTAGTGAGAGAAATGGAAAAAAATTCATCGGATAAGACGATTGGAGCAACGCACGTCGCGACGTGTGCTGATGTGCCTCGTCGCAACGAGCAAACAGTCACTCGCCGCAGCGAGTATGGTTGGACGTCGCGACGAGCGTGTTAATCTACGCTGCGACGAGCCCTTCCTTATACGTTCCAGCGAGCCCTGAAGAGATTGTTTGTCGCGGCAAGCATCTCCTCACGCCGCGGCGAGCGACTCCAGGACACCGCGGCGAGGGTTTTGAGGCCGCGACGAGGACCAGTTTTCTGAATCAGTTTATTTTAGTTTATGGGGCATAACTTACGGTGTAGACCTCCAATTGAGGTGATTCTTGATTTGTTATGATCCAGAGAAAGAGGTCTACAATAGTGGTATTGAAAGAAAGTTGAATATGGTTTTATATTGCAACCTTATGGATTGTTTCATGATAATTGGGGTATAATTGTGAGAATTCTGAAATTAAGGAAATGTTATTGGGATTGTAGAAACTGAGCATGATGGATGAATTTTGATCTAGAGAATAGTAACATTGAAATTGAGGTCTTTCTTGAGAATATCCAAATGAGTATGACTTGGTAAATTGACTGAATGTTAGAATTGAAATTGGTGGAGTTCTGTAATATGTTAATGAATTGAAATGAGTTATTATTGAGCAATTGAGTGAAAGTTTAGGTTTGTCAAAAGAAAGTGGAATTGGGAAAGAGCGCCGGGAAGATCATGAATAGACATCGTACATCTTTTATTTCAGACATGTGCATCATTGAATTATTCTGATTGTGCATTTAGTAATGAATAACTATTTTATTGTTATAGAGGCACCGTTGGATCGTTATTTCACGGACAGTGATAGGACTTCCAGGCAGTAGCTCGGAAGTGTAGGTGAGTAACCTAGTTGGTTTCTCAACCTTTATGTGTTTAATATTATGCACTTATGCCATGTAGAGTTAATGGAGGATTTATGTATTTGATTTGATTGATTTCGGACCATAGATGTCTGAAATATTTGGAACTTGATATCGAAGTGCTATTTGTGTGTAACTGTTGTGAATGCTCCAATGAAATAGATTGTAAATGTGCAAATTGATTATGACTGAATACTGGACTAAAGGTCCGAAGGAATGGGAATTAGACAATAAAAGGTAACTGATTGTAAATGTAAATTGGGACATGTGCATTCATGCATAAAGACATGATCAGATAATGGCAGTTGTGACCGGACCAGCCAACATTTTACAGAGCTTTAAGCTCAACGCACAGGGCTTCGTGCCCAACGTATTTCAGAGCTACTGGCTCAACGTATCAGGGCATTCAGGCCCAATGTATTCAGAGCCACAGGCTCAACGCAATATGCCCGTCACTTGGACAATTCAGGTGCACAGTCACAACAACGTAATGAAAATGAAAAGTGTCACATGTGCATCGCATATACAAATGATTAAATGTGAATTGTGTTAAAGGCGAAACGCCTAATATAGGTGAAATAGAACGCATGTGATATTTCTGAATGTGCTAATAAGTGAATTGTGTGAATATGCATGAGTTGAGTGAATCATCGATGATGGTTTCTCACTGAGTTCGCAAACTCGCCCAACATTGCAAATATTTTTCAGGACTTGAAGAGTACCCCGTTAGAGAAACGAGAGTATGATTATTGCAAGCAAGTCAGAGTTCGAGGTCGGGATCAGTTCACGTCTGCATTAGTATCGTTCTGTTCTTGTATAAGATTTGTATTTCTGCAATTTCTGCAGAATAGTACTGTTATTGTAGAGGGCCCATATTGAAAAATGTTGTATTGTAATGCGATTACTGAAATTATGTTTTGATCGAAATGTTTTCGTATTAAAGTGGGTCCA
>JANJEY010000005.1:74269374-74281134 GCA_024703695.1 Erythroxylum cataractarum
GAAATATTGAGGATATATTGGATGGTATGTATTTATTAGTTTACGTTCCATCCTAAATCTCCCGAATCGAAGATTTCTTATTTTTATTATTTAGGATGGAATGAAACGTAATATGAAACACTCTGTTTCTATCTCATTTCATTCTATTTCATTGTGAAACCCTTAACCAAATGATGAAAGTGTGTTACGTTTCATTCCTTTTCATCCCTAACCTCTCAACTAAACAGGACCTAAAACTTGTATATCCTTTCACCAACTAACATATTGGTTCTTTTTAAAAGAGGGAGGGAAATGATATTTGACCCAACAAGATCCCGTTATTAAATACCCAATAATTATCATCTTGAGTCTTTTTCATCAGACTCAAACTATAAATTACATGGGTTATTAAATATTCTAACATTCTCTACCGAACAAGATTACATATTTTTGGATTTTCTCAAACCTTATATTGATTGGAACTTTTATTGAATTATTATTGTATTTTTTAACATTTCGAGTCAAGCTTTAAATTTAAAAAGAAGCGTCGATCTTGAATTTGATTAGACCGGTCTCATATTCTAATTTTGACCCAAATTTCGATTGAATTTCAACTTATATAAGATTAGGACTTGCGCCAACCCCATTGCCAAGAAATTACTCTTGTTGTCTTTTCAAGTAAGAAAGTTTTCTTTTTCGTTTAAGAAGAAAAAGAAAGAAATGAAACCACCAAGTTACAACGACCCATAACATTTTAACAGAAACCATTTCCTACAAATACAACTATACATAAAAATAAATGAAACCTCCAAGATAAAATGCTATCAGAAGCCATGTCAGATGAAGTATAAGGAAGGAACTGAGGTGCAAGATTTGGTGCAGATTGCGTCCCTATCACTTAGTCAACGTTGAAATTGTAAGCAATGCTATGTTTGGGCTTAGAAGCAAGGCTCCTAAGCTTTCGGAGTACAAAATGGTTACATAAGCTAATATTTCTGGTGTTGACTTCTTTCGCATCGCAGCTATGTTGCTTATAAAGCGGATTTCCCTTTCTAGAGGAAAACATCCCTTCAGAATTATCCACTCTGTCAAGCATCGGCTTCTGTTCCAATCTTTGTTCTAAAAGATTAAATCCCCAACTTCAAGAGCCCTTAGTCACAGGCTGATCACCGCTGGAGGATTGAATCACAAACTAATCTTGGTTAGCCCCTTAATAGAGCGGTCCACTATCTCCTGCTACCAAGAGTCGAACATAAAACTTTGTTTTAATTGACCCTGTTAATTGACCAACCAAGCTACCCGTAAGGCCTGTTACAATCTTTAACTGGATGGATTGTTGTTGTGCTAGTAATATTAGGATAAATGTTTATCCATCACGCCACAATTATTGAGATAAAGCCACAAGAAAGCTCTGAAAAGGACAAAAAGTATTGTTTGTTTTGTACCCTATCGGAGTTCCAATCACGGGAAAAGCAAGCAAGTTTTTCTTCCTGAAAGTTGATAGAAACTGATATGTAGGAATCATAGAAGAGATCATATTTCTTTTCACTTGGCTGTACATAACCCATTTGAGTTATTTTCATAACGTGATTGGTAACAAATCCCGGCCCTACAAAGGCATCAACACAGGTGGCCTCAGTTCAACTCCTGCAACCAACCACTACAATGCAATGATGAGATAAGTTGTTGAACCAAGACAGAAGGCTACTCATTCATTTGAGATTGATTATGCCTTAGAAATTATCCTTACTTGAACGAAAATAGAATAAGGAGGAGACATGTCTAGCACAAATAAAGAATAGAATTAGGTAGTGTTACAGTACATGTCGAATGATAAAGTCTTTAGTAGTATTTGGCATTGCAGGAATTGAAGACAAACTTTGCATTGATTTGTCTTTTATGGAGGTGGGACAGTGTTTGTTGGCATAGCAAAGACTTTGGATCATTTGTAAAGTTCAGGTTACAAGATGCCAATGTGAAGCTGACAGACGTCATCAATGGAAGTGGGTAGTTCCAAACTAGGTCATTCTTCCTCTTTTGCCCCCTGCTATTTTTCTTATTAACTAAATGAATAAAGACAAACAGAAAATAAAAAGACATATTCTTTCCTTCTCTGTTTTTGTTAACAGAGACTCTAATAAATGACAAGCAAAGTTTGAACCTTTAAGTTCGCCTTCTCTGTTTTTGTTAACAGAGACACTAAATGACAAGCAAAGTTTGAACCTTTAAGTTCGCCTTCTCTGTTTTTGTTAACAGAGACATTAAATGACAGGCAAAGTTTAAACCTTTAACTTCGTATACTAGTATCTTATTTAACCAATCATATATATTTAAAAACAGTTATTCCATGATAAATGCGAAAAGAATGACTTGCTAGGACAAGCAACTGTTATATACAGTATGATGATTCTTTTCAACCCTGGGATGTGAGATCCCAAGTATGAGTTTAGATTCTTCCAGTGTCCTGATCCTGGGAAATTGGAAAGTCTCAGTCAATTAAATGTCAATGGAGTTCCTGAAGCACCGAAAGATCAAGGCTTGGATTAACGAAAAGTGGGGACCAGTACTGTCCTTAATCAGGAAGACGTGGGGTCACACTTGGCTAAACGAGCTGGTTCCTGCTCATATTCTCTCTCGCCTCATCAGTGAAAGCAAAAGATCTACTTATATCTCCCTTGCCCAAAAGAACCCTCCTTTCACCTCTTCTTCTTCTTCTTCTTCTTCTTCTTCTTCATTCCCATTGTTCTGTTTCTGTAGATTCATACGGAAGGAAAGAAAGAGACCATCTGCGGAATTCGTGTAAAAATAGCCTTCTGAGAACTTCCCACTGAATGCATGATATCCCTTTGAAAGATTACAACTTTCATTCCCTCCATTTGGTCGTGGTACATTTCTCTCTTTGTTTTCTTTGGATTGTGTTGCATCTGCGTTCAAAATGAGTTCTTTTTTTGGTGCATATTGCTTTGGATTATCTGTCGGTGGCTTTAGTGAACCTATCATTTTTCTTAGCGTTTGTTTGTTTGCTGAAAATGTATTGGAAAATGCACAAAAGATGGAAATTCAACACTTGCATTTACCATTTGATTTAATCTTTTTAATGGTGAAATGCTCTCCTAACTCTATTATGCTCGCCGGCTACCAGATTGGTACTTTAACCCAAACTAGGCTAAGTCAACGATTTGACCTTTTCCTTCTCAAATTTCTTTTGTCTCCATGTTTCCATCTCCATTGTTGAGGTTTGTTTGTGCCTATCACGATCATTCTTCTTCTTTTCTCTGTTTGTTTTGTTCCTTTTTTAATTGATTTTCTCAAGTAATACTGCCTTTAAGGTTGTTTAGTTCTGTTTGCCCGACCATAATTTCCTTCCTTTATCCATGATTTGGTGTCACTGTTTTTCTGTCGACAATTTTCTTGTAATTTATAATTATACAATCAAAGTTCAAAACTGATCCCTCGATTTGTTACAGGAACAGGTTGAAATAGTCAGTAGAAATGGGAAAGAAAGGAAAATGGTTATCTAACATCAAGAAGGCTTTTAGCTCAGAAACCAAAGAGAAAAAAGATGAGGTATTTAAAACCATTTATTTCAATTATATAAACTTCATACTTTTCAATTCCGTTGTAATAACCAAAATATTTATACAGAAATCAAATAAATTGAAGAAAAATTACTCTCCTGAGCAACAGCAACTGGATTCCAATTCCACTTCTTTGGGAAATGTGGCGGCGCCTTCTCCCCCTGCTCAATCAGAGGAGGTTAAATTAATTGAAAGCACAAGTGAAGAAGGAAAATATCCTTATGCTGCTCCAGAAGCTATGCCTGCAACATCTGAGTCTGTTTTTAATCTGGCCCAGCCAACCGTGGAGGTGCTGCGAATTGCTAAGGTTCATAAGTTTTCTGGCGACCTAAATGAAGAAGAGGCCGCAATAATGATTCAAACAACATTCAGAGGATACTTGGTATGTTGTGCTATATTATTTATCGACGAGAATCAATGAAGATTCATTTTTGGGCTGCCCTTTGATTTGTTTTGAACCATTTCACTATACAAATGTCATATTACAGTAAGCTGTTGGACTTGTATCGTGTATCTTTCTCTTGGCACTTCTTACTTATGGAACTTAGGGAAAAATCAAATCTTATTGAAAAATTCCTTGTCATTACTTGTTCTAATTTGTAAGAAACACAACAGTATTGTAGTTGTAAGATATGGACAATGTTGTTTTGTATGCAAGATAGTTTATAATGATATTCCGAGTCTGTTTGAGTTTTCTTGTTAACGTTCATATGCTGATTGCTAAGTCTGATAATTTATTTCTTCTGTTCAGACTCTGAAAATTCAAGCTGTTATCGTTGTATTTGCCATGATGGATAATGTTATAAAACTATTTTGCATCAATTCTGATTTCTCTTTTCAGGCAAGAAGGGCATTGCGTGCTTTGAGAGGGTTGTTCAGGCTCAAGTCCCTAATGGAAGGACCAACTGTCAAACGACAAGCAGTAAATACCCTTCGGTGCATGCAGGCTTTAGCCCGAGTGCAGTCTCAGATTCATACTAGGAGAATCAGAATGTCAGAAGAGAATCAGGCCCTTCAGAGACAGCTCCTGCAGAAGCATGCAAAAGAGCTTGAAAATTTGCGGGTGGGTTTGCCTTGTTAACCCTTTATGATAGTATATGTCTTGATGCACATTATCAGAATTGTAATACAATGCTTGCGTCTCAGAACTTTGGTGGCAGGCCAATTCTTTTAATTCAGAATAAATGTCACGAAGACTTTCCTGAAATGGCATCAGAAGAATGCCAAATAATTGGTGAAATGTAGTTGTCAACTCTGTGCTTCTAAATGATCTTACAATTATGTAGACATGATTTTTAATCTAGATGAACAAAATACAGGACTAGCAACTTCATTAACATTCTATTACCAGTGGCTTCTAGGACCAGTTCCTTTAGCTGAGTAGGACTATTTGGTTGTTGTGACAGATGAAAGAGGAATGGGATGACAGCTTACATTCGAAGGAACAGATTGAAGCAAACCTTCTTAGCAAGTACGAGGCTGCAATGAGAAGGGAAAGAGCACTGGCTTATGCATTCTCTCATCAGGTAACCAATCTTTTAAAAGTACTGTATTCTATCCTATGTGGAATAATTCAACATTTTAATTTGTAACAAACTATTTTAATTTCCAAAAAGTGGGATGTTTGGATAAACCAGCGAGTTAAAAACATCCGACTACATTCATCGAGTCATTTGCTTGGTCAAATTTATATGTGCTGATTAAGTAGTTTCATATATTGCAATACAGGTATTATCTTCATATCCAGAGTGGAGACACGGACTATTCTTAAATCCTGGAAGAGAAATACTCAGCCTTTAACATGAGTTCCTTGAATATTAGCTAGTGTGCTCTCTCTTTTCCTGAGTCTGACACTGCATGAAATTTTCCTCTGTAGAAAACTGGGAAGAATCCTCCAAGATCTGCAAATACTATGTTCATGAATCCAGGCAATCCTACCTGGGGCTGGAGTTGGTTCGAAAGATGGATGGCAGCTCATCCATGGGATGGCCGGAGCATGGCAGATAAGGAATTTAATGACCACTCATCTGTAAAGAGTGCAAGCCTTAGCGTGGGAGGGGAAATTATGAAGTCCTACGCTCGCTACCAGCTGAATTCTGATTATCTATCACCAAGCGAAAGCGAAAAGCCTAGCCAAACTGTGAACCTGCATTCCCCTTCAACTCCTCTAAAGCCAGCTTCAACTGTTCCCAGAAAATGGAAGTCAGCAAGCCCACGGAGCAGCACTGGGGGTCAAGATGATGATTCCAGAAGCATGGTCAGCATGCAATCTAGAAGGCACAGCATTGCAGGGTCAGTAGTGCAAGATAACGAAAGTCTGGCGAGTTCTTCAACTGTTCCAAGCTACATGGTACCAACTGAGTCTGCAAGAGCAAAGTCCAGGTTGCAGAGTCCACTGGGGTTAGAGAAGAATGGGACAACAGAAAGGGAAAAGGTGTCGGCCGGGCCTGTAAAGAAACGGCTTTCTTATCCACCCTCACCAGCCAGACTAAGGCGGCATCCCGGTCCACCAAAGATCGAAAGCAACTTCACAGCACAAAACACAATGATCATTGGAGAAGGCGTTTAAACACTTAAAGCATGAACTGGAGGAGGCAATTACTGGGATCTTCAACAATCCATGAAAGGTAAGGGAAATAAAAGGATCAGTTGGATTCTCAATCACTTTTCTTTCCCTTGTGAAAATGATCGTTTGTTCATTCGGGGGTGAAATCTGTTTCTTGATATTACTTGTGATTGTTATTATTATTTTTTCAAAACACTTTTGTCTCCATTCCTCGTTTGAATGAGACCTTTAGATTTGTGCTTCCACAAATAATGTCCAAATTGACATTTGAGTATGATGTATTGGAATTATTAAAAATAAAGATTAAAAAAATTATATTAAATAGCTCTTTAACAATGTACAAGTTTCTCCATTTTGCGATAGTAATTAAAGAAGAGTTATTAATTGTACGTGGCTTTCATTTGCTGCCCTCTTAAATATCTACTTTTGATATATGCAATTTAACTTACTTTCATCTTTTAGTTGATGGTTTAAACTCCATAGTTTTATAATAAAATAGAATGAAACGAAACAAAAGTAAAAGGTTTTATTTTACGTTTTATTTCATCTTAAATAGTGAAAACAATAAACTTTCGATACAGGAAATTTAGGAAGAAACATAAACTAATAAATAAATATTATTTCAAATACTCTTAATAATTTTTCTTAATACCAATTATTTCTTCTAACTCCTTTTTTTTTAGATTCATTTATTATGGCATTCAAAATTTTATATAATTAATAATATTTTTATATTATAGCTCCTTCCCTTAATAATAATATTTTTATATTATTAATAATAATTTGTATATAATTAATAATAAAATAAAAATTTTAATAAATTTTTATTAATGAAAAATAAAAAATATATTTAAAATTATTCTTTAATTGCTTGTATATATTTCTATTTAAATACAAATATAAATAAATTATTGTTAAATATAAATAACATATAATAGAATAAAATATATCATAATATAATAAAATTTATTAAATAATTAATAATAAAATAATAAATCTTTTATTAAAATTTGTATTATTTTAAATATAAAAAATATTTAAAAAAAATTATTTGTCACAATTGTGACTTGAATCGTGATTTTTTAATTAAGCATGATTTCTCTTTTAAAATCATAATGTTAAATCTACTGTAACAACCATTTTAATATAAAGATATAACAGTCATTTATTATATATTACCTTACATTCCATTCATCTTTTAAATAATATTTTAGTACATTATATTATAAACCCTTCTGTCATTCCTGAACAAATTTTCAGTGTATTATATTCTATTTCAGTATAAATTGTTCAATTATATTTCATTCCATTTCATTAATTAGCATCCAATTAAACAAGATTAACTCTTCGTAGATTTCATATTATAGTACTGGACTTGTACTTAAATATGTAATTAGTTATTAGAAAATTAATCAAAGTATTATTACATAGATCATTTATTAATTCAATAGATATGCAAATTAACCATCTGCCCTATTTTAAGATTATTTATTAATTTAAAAAATAAAGCGCCGCCAAACCCTAACACGCTAATTACTTTACTTGCGAGTTACGATAAATAAATAAATATATACACACACAACACTATTACATTAGTGTCCGTATCCTGTTCCTGTGTCATTCAACGGTAGAACATTGAATCAATGGTGAGTTTCCTTCATTTTTTCGTTGATCTTTTGGGTTCATGTAGACGAATTGCAGATTGCATGGTGATTTCTCGACTGTTAGGGTTTTGCTTATTTTAGTGTTTCTCCAATTAGGGTTTTCTCGTCCTCCTTTTTAATGTCTGGATTAGGATCTAATAATCATTGCTCGCCCGCGCTACAAACGCCTTATCGATTTGGTTTCAGGGGAAAAAAAGATACAAACTTCGAATTTTTTTGTTTTAGGTTACAGGGTTTTCACTAATAAATTATCGTCACGCATGTGGGTCGAGAACCCTAATCCTTTTGTTGTAACCAGTAAAGCATTTGTGGGTCTCTTGAAAGTTGAAACTAACGTTGTTATTGGGATTCTTAGGGTTGATAACTTCGATTCCTGTTTGTTTTGTTCGATTCAGTAATATGTGTTGATAAAAGGTTAATAATTGCTAGCATCTGTTGATTATCGTAGCTATGGACCTTCGTAGTTCGGCTTGCTGTTGCTATATACAAGTTGATTAACTGCACTTTTTTGTTATTAGAAAAATGTCGTTTGTTATACCACCAAGATTATTTCAGTTGATTATTCAATTTCAAAATGCTTAATGTGCATTGGGTAAATGTTGTTCAGGCTACACCGTTTATAGCAGGCGCTGGAATAGCTGCTAGTGCTTATGCTGCTAGATATGCCATCCAGGCATGGCAGGCATTCAAAGCAAGACCTCCAACTGCTAGATTGCGCAGATTTTATGAAGGTGGGTTTCAACCCATCATGACAAGGAGAGAAGCTGCTTTGGTACTTGGAGTCAGGTTTGTTGTCATCTTTTCTGCAATAATTCAAAGTTCTATTATAGCATGAGTCAGGTTCTTCAGATGCATTTTGGGTAAAGTGTGTAATGTGATAGAATACTTGTTGATATGGTAAATTTCTTCAGCATAGAAATTGGGTCATACTGATGTCTGCTAACAGTTCTTAGGAACTCATGGATCATTGGTCACCCTCTTATGTAATACATAAGCAGAGAGAATGATATGAGAACAATTGACACCTTGAAATTTTTTAAGGGTTGTCCTAATGTAATGAGTGTTAACAGAGGTAAGTCCTGACCTTGGTAATGATTGTAGTGAGATAGCTTGATTAGGCATCAAGTAGTTTGTGTTTGCTAAGCATTCAATTACTCGCCCATCTAAACAAAGATAGAAGGTCATATAAAGTTGTTTTGATTCCAGGTAGCGATTTCTCGAATGAATGCTTCTACTACTAGAGAACTCTTTGAGCCTCTCTGAAACCATCTCTTGAAATGAACAACATGCCAATACTCCCATAAGTTTAGAAGACATAGTCGCTTATTTTAGTTCCTAGTTCTTGGGTGTTCCTTCTTGACTAGTTGTGAGGCCTTCAGATTCAGGTTTAATCCAAATTCATAGTTCCATGATCGTTTGCATAGTCAAAAACAGAGTGAGTTGTCGTGAGAGCATTAAGTAGACGCTTGTATTCATTGCTAGCTGATCTATATTCTTGCATTGCAATGTGCATTCATGACCTTCGGTGGAACTTTTGCTTTTCTAAGCGCTTTATTGATGTAAGTGTTTGAAGTTGTGCACCTTTCAAGGTGCTTTACCTCATCTCATAAATCACTGCTAGTTTATTTTGTTTATTGGGAATCTTTTTTTTTTTTTGCAGGGAAAGTACTGCAATAGATAAGGTAAAGGAAGCACATAGAAGAGTGATGGTTGCAAACCATCCGGATGCAGGAGGAAGTCATTATCTAGCGTCCAAAATAAATGAAGCAAAAGATATCTTGCTTGGAAAAAAGGGTGGCGGTTCTGCATTTTAGTGCCATTGACTTGACTATCCTAAACCATTCAACCAATCAAGAATCTGAAAGTGCTTAGTGCCACAAAAGATGATTCTTGAAATCAGTTTTGAAAGAAGTCCTATCGCATTTTCAAGTCCCAATTGGTGTACAAAATTTGTAAAACTCTGCTATGATCGGTCTGCATTTAGTACACAGGATAGGGTGTTTAATCTGTCTCTTCGAAATGCTCCTACACTGTTGTACGTGAGAGGCAATAACGAAACTGGAATTTTCATCTTCCAATCGTTTTATTTTGGTCCTGCGGAATTGTTTTCTGCTTCGGTGCTTCCAGATACCATCAGAGTGTGCACTGATAATCAGAATGACACTAAATATGGTTTGCAGAGCCTGCATTGATTCGTTTTATTTTGGTCCTGCGGACTTGTTTTCTGCTTCTAGATATCATTAGAGTGTGCACTGATAATCAGAATGAAAATTAATAATAATAATAATAAGATAATTAATTTCATATAATAACATTAATAATAATTAATAATAATAATAATAATAATAATAAGTTTAAAATTTATAAATAATAATAATAATAATAATAATAATAGTATTATTATTATTATTAAGAAGTTTAAATTTTATAATAGTAATAATAATAATAACAATAATTAACAATAATAATAAGTTTAAAACTTAATAATAATAATAATAATAATAATAATAATAATGGTAATAATAATAACAATAATTAATAATAATAATAATAATAAAGATGATGATGATAAGTGATGAGTAATATAATTAAGAATAAAAATTGCTTATATAGGAGAAGGTATAAATAGTAACTACTAGATTAAAATGAAAACTTGATACCCACCCATTATGGAGGATTTAGTAGATTCTCAAACTTAATGGAATAATCTATTCCCTTAAAATTGAAAACCTCAAAACAGACACTATTTTTTACAATTATTTCATTATCAAAACTCTCAAACCAAACGACTCCTAAATATAGATTGCAGAGCCTGCGTTGATTCCCGTCACTTGCGGTTATATTACAAGTTAACAGGCTATGGATTCTAAAGAGACTCTCAGCAAAACTTTTCCAAATAAACTCTTGTTCTCTACGCTGTTGTCTGAATCTTCAGCAATCTTCCTTGCTAATATCAACGTTTTCGTTGATACGAAAATGCAATTACTGCGCCGGCATTTCTTATTTCCTTGGCATATGAGGTCTACCAATAGACTAGGGTTTTGAAATTTCGTAGTAACCTATGTCTAATTTTCAAGCTCCAATTCTAATACAAAAATCTTAAATTTAATTAAAAAATGTTTAATCATTAATCAAATAAAAATAAACATAAATCTATTATACAAGAATATGATTTCTTATGAAATTCATAATAAAAATTAAATCAAGTGAATGAATATAGAAATTTACAATTATGATAAAATTTAAATGATAAAAAGTTTATTTAAAAATTAATTAAATTAGATTTTTTATATTATTATTTTTCTTTATTATTATTATTTGAAGAACATTCATTATCTTTTGTTGTAATAAATAATTAAAATAGGATAAATATTTAAAAATAAAAAAAAATCATAATTATTTATGTGAACTAAATTACTATATTCAGTTCTCAAAAGTGTGAGATAGACTTATTATCTTTTTATTTAAATTGATGCAATTATTATTTTTTGAAAGACACCAAAAATATGAACAGTGAAAAGATATCTATTTAATATTTTCAAAGTGAGAAATCTTTTAGAAGTATATTCTACTATGCCCTTAAGGGGTGTGGGTTGATGGTTGAGAACGAGGCCTGACTTTAGTTAGGTCCCAGATTCGATTCCATACTAACCTCTCTTGTAAAAGCCTGGGACAACAGGAATTTTACCTGTAGATGGAGAACTAGTTGGGCCCTCAATGATAAGGTGCGTCCGCTTGGCCCACCTGTGAGATGATGCGCCAGTTAGACCCTCAGAGAAGTGTGCCCGCTTGACCTGCTTACGAAATTTCCTCGAATCCAAAGAAAAAAAAGAAAGTACTCTGCTCTACCCTATTAAATAAATATCTAGTGTGGTAATAAATTAGGCGCTGCAGGATTGTCTTTGGTGCTAGAATTAGCTTCTTATTAAGAGTCAAATTGAGCAGGATTGGTTTCTGAAAGGGAGTGACAAGA